>JAHWFO010047922.1:701076-719944 GCA_023313115.1 Rhysida immarginata | reverse complement strand
AAGCAAACCAAGCAACCAACTTCCGGTTCAAAAGGTCACAAATAATATAGGGGACCACGTTTTTCACTATACAATTCACTATACTATGCCTTTCTCTCTTTGGCATTCCATAGCTAAACCAGAGAAAAGGCATGTGAATTAAGTGAAGACACGTGATCAGAACTGGTTCAAGGGTATGCGGTTTATGGGTACAATTATGGTCCAATGGAAACTTTTAATGCTAAGATATGGCATGTATTATATCAAACAGCTTGGAATAACATATCATGTTTGAATATTAACATAAAATTAATTATTTCGAAATTGGCTCAAGCGCACCTGGTTTAGTGGAAGATTATGGTTCATTGTAAACTTTCAATGCTAAGATGCAGCATGATATATATTAAACAAATTGGAATGATGTGTCATGAATAAATATATCGTAAAATTAATGATAGACGAAATTGGTTTAAAGTTACGTGGTTCAGGGGTATCAGTTTGGCCCAGTGGAAATTTCAATGCTAAGATATGGCATATAATTTATCAAACAACTTGGATTGATGTGTCATGAATGAATATAACGTAAAATTAATGATAGTCGAAATTGGTTCAATGGTATGTGGTTTAATGGAACCATTATAGTCCATTCGATACTTTCAATGCTAAAATATGGCATGTTATATATATCAAACGACTTGGAATGATGTGTCTTGAATGAATATAACGTAAAATTAATGATAATCGAAATTGGTTCCATGATTCGTGTTTTAATGATACCATTATGAAACCATTGGAAACTTTCAATGCTAAGATAAGGCATGTAATTAATTACGCCTTAAATTATCGATAGTTGGTTTGTGTTAGGCAAATTTTAACAATAGCTAGTAGCCAATCATTCCTTCAATGGTACATGCTTACGTAGAAAAGCGTTGGCAATATTTATGAATAAAAAATTGACCCTTACACAGAACACTTCAGCAATTAACGCTTATTTCATTAAATAGGATTCTTATATGTTCTAATCTATAGAGAATTGTTACTTTCTCCATTTAACTTTTCAGGTAGTTTTATTCAGTTTGAACTATACATTTCTCTTAGAAGTGAGCCTTGCTTAGCAATCAGAGGCTTCCTTAGCAACCTTATCTAATTCTTAACAACGAAAGGCTTCTTTAGAAATCAAGTGCTTTCCTTTTCATTCTCGAATGCTTTAAAATCCTATCGGTCCTGGGCATTTCGGTTGCCTGACTTGTTACACCAGTTATTATATAATTATGGTAAAAAGTTATAAATTATAATTGTGAGAATTATAAATTAAAAATATAAGTTATAATCAATGATATAGAGGTTTTTTCCTCTATATCTTCGGTTATAATTATTAACTCGCAAGGTAAATCACATGTTTCGAGCGTCATTTATATAGCCCTCACTTGACGAGAAGAGGGAACATTCATTGTGCTCCGTCGACATATAAATATTAAAATTTCTTCGAAATATTGGTAATAATAGCCTTCCATCGCACTTGCATATACTAATCTGGCACTGCTCTTTCTATTTCTTTTAATTTCAGCAAGATAAAATTCCTCGCTCTATTAGCATGCAATACTGTTACAGTGTAACGGTGGTCGAGTTAGGTGGGATAAATATAGTAGCTGTAACTTCGCTCGCGAATCCCTAACTGTGTCGTTGTTTGACAGGGTAGAAGCCAACACGACAACACAAGCGCGCGCTTAGGAAAGCAACTTTTTCGGGCGCGTTTGTCGACAGTAGCGCCTAAGCTTAAAGAATTTCACGCATTTTACACGAAATCAAGATATACGATTATCTTTTTTGCCGCAACATCGGCGTGGCTGAAGAACGCAACATCGTTCGTCGATATCGAGAGGGATGTGATCCTTTTAAAGGTTTAAGTGACGAAGAATTCATTGCACTTATAGATTACCTAAAGAGGCTGTTTGATTTCGTTTGCAGCTATGCCCGAGTCCGGTTATCTGACCGTCTGTTTAGTTCTCAAGTCGTCACACCAGAACCGGTATTGCCGGAAAACCGCTTATTTTACAATTTATATGACTTGGACCTGTCGAACATCTCATTGATTAGTCCCCTTATTATTTCTTTCTTTGTCATAATCATTTGCCATGATTTTATTTATGTTATCTCTATTTTAATTTTATTTAGATACATGAAATATAATTTTAATTTTGTTAAATAAACATGTTAAATTTTACATGTTTACTTAAATTTTACTTGTCTATTTTAACGCACCCTTATTTAATAATAAGACGGCTAATAAAAAGTTTGAAAAACCTAACTGATTATCTTTTGAATAAAGTAAATTATTAAAGCAAAACTTCTAAAATATATACAGCAGAAGAGACATCCAAGTTAATTTCAAAGTTTATCGTCATAATTGAACTCTCCATGTCTCTAAATCAATGGTTCCCAACTTAGTAATGAAATTTTCATATTTTGTGAAGTTTATTTCGTGTTATTCATCTCATTGCATGAACTAAGTTTGCGAAAGAGAAATTTTGAATTTTTTAAACCACCTAAATATTAAAGAAATAACGTTCGAGCGTCGCATAGGGACCTAAGTCAGCGTTTGCCTGTAGGGCGTGTCTAAAAATTAAAGGCCCATTTGCTAGATGAAACTGCAATAAATGTGCCCACATTATGTCTTCTTTCCTCCAATTTACAGCAAGTCTTCTATAAGAATGTCTTATTCAGAAATTAAGAATGTGAGATGAGAGATTTTTGTTTTAAGCAACATTCTTTTCAGTTAAAGCTGAGGTTCTAGTATTAAATTGTTCTTTACATACATTAATGCTCAGCAACTTTACTACTTTTCTAGATCTGCTTTAAAAAATAAAAAATAAAAAAAACTTTTTAAATTGTTGACCATTCACAGACGTGCAGTGTGCTTTATTCATTATTCAGGATTCTCTTGCCTGTGCTCTGGCGATCTTATTTATATTTCTCCTTTGACTGAAGGAAGTTCCTTCTTTTCCCACGGCGAACGCTCCGTACTCGGCAGAGAGACCAACGGCGGAAAGAAGAATCGTTATCCTCTCTCAGACCGCACTCCATAAATTAATAACAACTCTGGGGTTTCTGTTCAAAGCGGCTCGTTTATGGTTCCTTCAGGTGAAGGAGGGCTCGTGTATTTGGCAGGCTGAAGGAACTTTTCCCTTCCCATCGTTCTTCTCTTTTACAGCTGATTTGGCGACATAAAACCAACTGATTTTCGGCGCAGGAGGAGTTCAGAAAAGAAGGACAATTGTAATAAATTAATACTCCGCTAAAGAAGTTTCTTGAAACAAGGATTTCTCTTCCTGAAGATATTAAATGTGAACGAATCGTTAAAATTGCTTTCAATTTAAACATGTTATTAAATTTATTAGTCGAATAATACATACACCTTTGTTTGTAATGTCAAATCTTTGGTTTTTGCACGTCAATACTCAAGGATGGGAACAAGAGGGAAAGGGAACAAAAAAATTCAAATCAAAATTTGTCCTGAAATGAACGGTAAGTCTGGAATAAATCAATTAAATTAATTAAATTAGAACTGGTTTATGACATTAATTTCATCCATGTTACAGAAGAAGTGGCCGCTATGGGATCCAATATAAACGTTCACATGTCGCATCATGGATTACGGAATAACACTATTCTGCAAATTTTGAAAAGTTAAATGTTATGGTGCAAAGAATATGATTTATTTATGTTTTCGGAGTCACTGAACACGAGAATGATGCTTAAATCGATTGGTTAGCTCTTGTTTTCGAGATAATGGCTCTTATTACATGTTACTTCTCCACATATTTAGCAGAAATTGTCGGGGTTGTTTACATTTTTCTACATATTCAAAGAGCAGAATGTCAGATGAAATTATAACAACACAATTCTCATGGAAACATTTCCGTGCACATCAGCAATACAACCATTGTCGTTCGTTATTTCATAAGAACTGAAAACAACACCATTGATCACGTGGCGAACACGCGAGAACATGCAGAGACAATAGCCGATCACGTAATAGCACAATGCTGTCAGAATACTGTCGACAGCATAAACGTGAGCAATCAATGTTTAATAGAAAACTCCGTAATGTGAGGTCAAGTCATGGCTGTAGCGCCAAAACTAGAGTTAAACTAAAAATTTCAACGTCATTTTCGAATCCAATGATCTTTAATTGGTCAGAATTAGCTACTCTCATTTGTGTGTTGAACAGTATAATTAGACATTTTTTGGTTGTTTTTCATAAAAACTTATGTTAAATATTTTTAAACTTCCAAACTTAAATTAAATGTCAAAAATTAAATTTCAACACGCTTTTCAGATTCAGTTGATAATGCTTCGTTTACACTTGTAGATAATGTTTGAAATAGTAATACATGTATTTATAATCTGCCCAACGAAAGTTGGAACGGGCGTGCCAAATTAAACTTCCGATTTCAGTTGTCAGACCAAGGAATTAAATAAAGAGGAAATGAAAGCGATGACCCGAGGTTAGTTTCCGGAAACGCAATGTTTGCGGACAAACTCGGCAGCCAAACCGTATGTTGTAAGCTGCTGACGGGCTGAAAATTTGTTCAATCTTCGTTAAGATATAATAGAGCTAAACAGTAACAGCCCTAGAATATGAAATAATTCATTTGCTGGAAGAAAAATGGTTTCCATTTTATGAAAATCGAAACTCAATGTTCCTCCTATGTTGTTGGCTTCATTAGTTTGAACGTGCGTATTCAAATTCACAGTATTCATCGAGAACTATACCTGGTGCTTATCATTTTCTTAGACACGTTTGCATAGCGAAGCGCTCATAGACAACACCTCCTAAAAAGAAAGCTTGTGCACTGAAACTTTATACGTTGTTACATCATCATAAAAAGGCATTGTTAATCATATTTCTACCAATAATAAGCCTTAAATTATGACTTCTTATGATCATGTAACAATGCATGAATTTTCAGTGCATAGGCTTTCTTTCTAGGAGGTGTTGTCATAGATGGGTCGATCCCTTCTTTGTTGTTGTTGACATCATTGTGCATAGCCTACAATGGGTGCGTTCGCGAAACAGCCACTTTTCCCACTATTTTCACTTTGTCGTTCGAGAAACCACCACCAGTGAATTCATGGCGTTCGAAAATTCAAAGTGAATTCACTTTTTCCTCCAACTTCCTGTTACTTTTCTCACCCACCCAAAAAGCCAGTGGAAAAAATGAAAAATGACGTATGATGAGAAAACTAAAACCAGATCGAGTTTTTAGAAAATCGATTAATCAAATATTGAGTAAACTAAAACCAGATCGTGTAATTTTGTATTAAATTTGTATTTATTTAAAATTGCATTCTTAATCAGTTGTAAAGTTGATTTTTTAAATTACTATTTTAATCAATAAATTTTTATTTTTAAAAAATTACAAAATAATTTCAAAACCATAAAATTGCATAATTATTCTCAAAAACACGTGATTTAAATTAAGTTATATAGCTATATTCCGTATGTAATAACCAATTTATTGTTAATGTATTTGCATTAAATTTGTGTGTATATTTATTTTAATTTATTTTTAATGGTTTACTGCTAATAGCATGTAAAACTAAAACCAGATCGAATTATAATATAATATGCAAATGAGAACAGTTTACTACGAATTGTTTAAAAACGATTAAAAAAGTAAATTATTAAAGTAAGACTTTTAAAACTCAAGAATATTATAAAATAGGCTTCTTTATGAAGTTTACGTTCGTAATTTATCTTGATTTCACCAAATTATTATTTTTTTCATTTTACTTTTGCACGTTTTAAAATATTTCCTTCTCCTTGTTCACTCTTTTCTCATGTTTTATCAGTTTTCTACTTATGTCCTCACAAAGCAGGAGTAAAATGACTCAAGTACTCTTTCACAAAGCCTTCGTGGATTAAGGGACCCCATGACTTTAAGGCTTTGGTCTTCATGGCAATCGCCATTCACTGAGGCGTTCGCGATTCTCTCCTTTTCGTAAATTCACGCCAATTCCACTCGATTCACGGGAAATTCACCATTGGAAAACGTGGCTGTTTCGCGTACGCACCCACCAATGTGAGAAAGCCCTCTACCGTGGAAAAACAACGAAAGTTTTCCAGTCAGTGTTGATATTAAAATGCGGCACGGCAGAAATAACAAACGCGAAAAACAAATTCAGCTGGAGAACTCAGACCTCAGAGACGCAAAACTTCCGTTTCGTTTCTCCTTTTGGGGGATATGTTGTCGTTCATTGAAAATGAAATACAGACAGGTAATCTAGATCTAAACTACTGTTCACTTGCACCCTAAGACTTATTCATACCGTCGTAGTTTAAAATGGTAATTATGTACACGAAATACTATGGTTTTGAAGCTCGTTTTGAAGGCATTTTCAAATCGAAGCGGACCGGAAGTACCGCCATTAACGATCGTAAATTTGAGCGAAACGATTCACTATACGAAATACTACTTCTGAATAAGTGGCTATCCGACCTCAAGAGGACCGTATAACTTTATCAGGATATCTTTGGTGTATTCTGGTGTTTATCTGAGTATTTATCCTATCTGAGGATGGCACAACACAGTTTTGACTTATCTGAGCTTTATTCCAGTACTTATTCTAGCTTTATAGAGCCGGCCCTAAACGAAATAAGAATCACGGTCGAAGAAGAATCAATGTGCGGCGTTGGCGCCATCCGATGGCAAAAACTGTCAGTGGGCAAACAAACAAACAACAAACAGAAAATGAATTATAAGATAAGATAAGATAAGATAAGATTATATTAAATAGGTTTTTCATTGAAACGTTAACGAAAGTCGATACGCACGTAGTCAATAAATCAGAGGCAGAGTTATCTAAAATACAATATTTTACCAGCGTACAAAAATCTTGAGTGTCCGCTTTCTATCCCAAGATGCTTTGCGCTTTGCGAAGTCAAGCCAACGCCACCTAAAAAGCAAAGCCTGATCACTGCGTCATCACACCTGGGCTGACAATTCAACTTTCATTAGGCGCAATCGTTTATTCGTATGATTTGCACGATGATGACGTCGATAGTGTGCCCCGTGAAATTACCGTTTAGTGCGTTCAGTGCAGTTTCTGTGTCTGTGCACGATCTTTCACCGAACGGTCCGTGCGTTTTGAGCCAAACCAACAACATGGCGATGCCTCAACAACTCCTTTTTAGTCACCCCAAGAGTCTAAATTTCAAATTTTTAAAGTCTTTTTCACTTTCGAAATTTTTTTTTAATCTGTATAAACTCTCTTTATCCACTTGAATGCAAAATTTCGACCATCATCGACAGTGATCGAAATCTGGAGCTTCGCTGGATTGGAGGTCGCCATTTGCAATTTCAAAACGCACGAAACGACCCTGCTTATACCTTCGTGCGCTTGGTTCGCGCACGGACTACACGAAGCGCACGAGAACGAAATGCACGGAAAACTCCGAACACCTCTCACAGGCCGCACGAGAGCTACTTCGAACGGCTAGTGCACGCACTCAGTGCAAAAAATCACACTGAACTTGATTATAACGAATGCGCCTATTGTTTACAACAAACGAAAAAGCACCTGTTGTAATCAGCGTTTTTTCGTTTATTGTAAACAATTAAAGTTGGATTGTCAGCCCTGGTTTGATGACGCAGTCCACAGGCAGTGAGAAGGCTTTGTTTTTTAGATGGCGTTGGTCAAGCTCGACGAACAAGTGTATGCCACTAAACAATGGCTTTCACTTCCTCTTGATTTAATTCCTTGGTTAGACAGTGTTGTAAAATAATATTAACAATGTATAATAATTGAAATTGGATATTTAACTGGACACGCTATAGTCGTAACAAGTATAAGTAACAAATTTCTTTTCATATGTGCATTTTTTCTCTAGTTAAAATCGGATTCAACCCATTTTTGGGCCAAAATTTCACTTCAGATCCTTGTTAGTCTTGCTATGAGAAGGCAAATAATTTTTCCGAATGTATGGAAATCATTGTTATCTCTAATGATTCTTCAAACCTGTAGTTCCTTCTGTTCTTTTGTAACATTCCTTTTTGAATTCCTCAATGTTACAGTAATAAGAGGTTTCAAAGGATCTACTGTTATTTTCATGACTTGTCATTTTCACTCAATAATTATTCGCTAATTATTGTTTTGCTTGCGGAACAATTGTTGACAGAAAAAATTGTTGCGAGCCATCTGTGATTCTGTGAGGCTATCTCGCACCATTGATCGATAAATGACGTGACTATGGACTATTGTCAATTTCAACTTGATTATAACGGGTGTTCCAAAAATGAGCGACGATTTGAAAAATCAATTAACGAAAACGGAAGGCGATAGAAATGTACAGTTTGCTGCGTTCTGCTTAGGAAACCAGGGAATTTATTCGCACCAAGTTTCAAAATTAGTTACGAAGTTGGTCAACAGATGGCACTGCTGACGGGGAAAAACTATAAAACAATGTTTTCAAATAACCGCCATTTGCAGCAGCGTCATCTGCTGACGAGCTTTGTAACTAATTTTGAAACTTGGTGCGAATAAATTCCCTGGTTTCCTAAGCAGCACACAGCAAACCGTACATTTCTATCGCCTTCCGTTTATCGTTCATTGATTTTTCAAATCGTCGCTCATTTTTGGGACACCCGGAATCTCAACGCAGACCTGAAAATGGTAAAAATGAAGAAGAAAAATCATAATTTATATTCTTGCTTTAAAAGCTTTGATTCCGTCTGATTAAATACAATTAAATGGAACAAATGTCTTTAAATTAAATTTCCCATACTTCCATATTATATGATTATTTTTTGAACAGACCTTGTTCATGACACCTCGTTACGAATTGTGTAATAAAATTATGTTTATTTTTAAAATGAGATGGGAGAAACCTTACCCATTTTATTTTTCAAGATTCACTGAATTTTATTAAACAGAGTCCGCAAAAAAAATGTATGTACTCTTGTCAGTCTGTATTGATATTGTCGCATGCGCTTTATGGAGATGATGAAGAGGTCTTCTACCAACAGGACGGGGCACCACCCCACTACCACCTGGCCATACGAGCTTTCCTGGATGACCATATGCAGGGACATTGTCTTCTACCACATTGAGTTCCCTTCACGGTCGCCAGATTAACACCCATGGACTTTTTCTTGTGGGATACTGAGAAAGATCAAGTCTATCTCGAGGACCTTTGGCAGGAGATTACAGCGGCATGTGCAGCGATCTCCATTGAAACACTGACCGACGTAGCTGTCGTTCCGTTATGTGTCTGGCCGCCAACGGCCAGGATTTTGAACATCTAAAGTAACCATGTGCTTAAATAAAAGCAGTACAATACAACATGCATGATCAGTATTTAAATGTAAAACAAACACATAATAAATAGTTTTCGTTCCTTAAAGTGTGTATAATTTTTTGGCGAGCTCTGTACTTTAATTATAAATAAAACAAGCGCATTCAATCTCAATTCTTTCTAAAAATAATTTTTCTTTAGAATTTTTAAAAAATTAAATTCATTACTGCATCTTTAAAATATATGCTAATTCCCTTCTTCTCTAATGTCTGTTCACACTTTAAGAAAGATCAATCGAGAGTTCATAAAGTCTGACCGATTCCAGGTTTGAGATATCTCTTGCATTTTAAAGTTTTCAGGCCGGAGATTGAATCACGGATTCATCGATTGCGAAGCCCTTTCCAGATTCCGATTTGAAAAGCGGAGAGGAAATTATATGAAGTGTGAATAATCGATTTAAAAATTGGACATTACTGGAAGTGACTCAATAATCCCAATTATTAAATAAATAAATTATTGAAAATTAAATCTTCTTTATTAACAATTTATTTTCCAGATATTTCATTTCTATTTATAACTTTATCTCAACAGTAAATGACAGTTAGCATTGCAACATGTTAAACGGTGTGCGCGTGTGTCTGTATCTATGTGTGTGTGTGAGTGTGTGTGTCTGTGTGTTGTGTATGTGAACGTGGACGTGGATGTATGTGTGTCTGTGTGCGTGTTTGTAGGTACGGATGTGTGTATTATGTAAAGATTATCCGGAATAATCCAAGAATCAGATTTAATTAATGTGAATGATTTTAGGCAATAATGAAAACAAAATTTGGGGGAAATACAGGGTGTTTCAGAATGATTTGAGCCATTTTAAATTATTAGACTTATTTTATATATTGCCATACAAAATATAATTCTTAATAACCATGCTGTCCAATATTGCTAAAGACAAAATAAAAAACATAACACAGGTCCTGGATAAGCAATAAGATATAATTTCACACAGATTTAATGAATTGTCTAATAAAAAGACTACACATACCGTGAGTCACTAATTTGATAAAAATAAATCTACGAGTTACTTTTACCCATTCGATGCACTTCTCAAATTTTCCGAGACAAAATTCAGAAAGTTTATTCCCCAATGTATACACTATATGATCAAAAGTTTAGGGACACCCCTCATAAATCATGGAATGTGCCAAATATTTCATGACAATGACATGTATATTATTTAAATAGCATCACACACCTTTGGACACATATCTACTTCGTATTATTAAGATATGCGTCTTCAAAAGAGCTCATCCATTTCGAACGTGGAACCGTCATAGGATGCTACTTGTGCAGCAAGTTCCACCATTCTACAAATACCCCGTACAGATATCGACTGTCGTAACCGGATGTAACCCACTAAAACAACGGGACACAGACGTCCTTACTTCCGGAGCCCGAACTTCCGGAGGACGACATGAGTACGGCTATGGATGGTCTCGGATTGGCCTGCTTTTAACCCTCAGGAATAGCGCCGCTTCTGGTTTTGCCAATGCAATGCAATAGACGAGTTGCACATGACGCTAGCGCCAACACTTGGCAGCATCTGTAACTAACATAGTAGACGGCAATTGCAGTCTTGACAATGGCAACAAATGGAAGTGAAAGCGATCGCACATGTAATAAAACAAAACGAGGCATTGGAGTTAATTCTCGTGTTTCATTTTGTGTTAATAATGGTCAAAACACAACTAGAATGTAAGTTTTCATTCATTTCCATGAATCTTTAGATTTTCAGACAATTTTTTACAGCCTCTTCTTGCAGATCAATGTCTTGTTTGGGACGCGGTAGTGGCCTCAATGTTTTTGTGCGAGACCAAACACCCTAAAATTAATTAATTATTAATTCTTAGATTTTTTCATTTTAAATCTTTTTGCAGTTTTTGATTATTTACTGCATTTTGCCTTGTTTTATGTAATTCACTAATCCGTATCCCACCTGTGGGCGTTTTTCCTGTTGGTTTATTCCACTTACACAATAAATCTGCGCATGTTGTACTTGGAATTTTTATTTTCTTTGACATTAATTTTGAATAATGTTCAAAAATTCCTCCAACAATGGATTAGGACAAGTTTGTGACAATCTGAAATAAATTAGGTAGAATTTCATTTAGTAAACTATTAATTTTAATCATTGCATTTAATTAGTTACTTCGTGTGGTTATGCAAGATTAAATTATCAAAAAATTTAAAATAATTTTTGGCACAATTAATTATACAGGGTGTCTTAGAATTCATTGTACAAACTTCTAGGGGAGTTAGTATGGGTGATTCTAAGCAAAGAAGTTGATATGAACATGGATCCGAATTTGAACAATAACTGAGATATGAACAGAAATAAAAATGCCGCCACCAAGATCAACAAGTTAATAACTCAAGTTCTGTAAAGCTTAGATTAATGAAATTTGGGGGAATAACAGGGGACATAAGACTGTGTATACCGTTAAAATTTGATTGAATTCCAACACGAAGTTTCCGAGTTACACAGTCAAAATTGTAACAAGTGCTAGTTAGTACTCACAAGTGAGCACGTGGTATGATGTTGAATGAGTAACTCGGAAACTTCTTGTTGGAATTCGATCAAATTTTAACGGCATACACAGTCTTATGTCCCCTGTTATTCCCCCAAATTTCATTAATCTAGGCTTTACAGAACCTGAGTTATTAACTTGTTGATCTTGGTGGCGGCATTTTTATTTCTGTTCATATCGCAGTTATTGTTCAAATTCGGACCCATGGTCATATGAACTTTTTTGCTTGGAATCACCCATACTAACTCCCCTAGAAGTTTGTACAATGAATTCTGAGACACCCTGTAGATTACAGTAAATATAAAAATGAATTATGAACTTTATATTTCATTAATAAATAGTTGGCTGTATTACATCATTTGTTTTTTTATCCCTTTTAATTATTTTGAAATATATTTGTTTACATACTCTGCAGTACATTCACAATATGCAGAATCAATAGAATTTTCTTTCATGGTAACACACACCCATTGTATGGAAGGCTGATTTGAGCTTTTATCCCAAAAAAAACCATCTCCTCTCGTCACCTGAAAATTTTTAAATACCCATCAAATAAATATTTAAATCTCTCTATGATCTAATATATCAGGTTTTGTCAGGATTGGTAAATATGATAGATTACTTTCCCATTTAATTGATTTATTTTTAAAGGTAAGTCATAAGCATTCATCATCGTTACCCATGTTGTTGCTGTGTTTTCTAGCCCGATTTAGTGCTTATATAATTAGTCATCAGATGGCGCAACCATAGCGCGCGTGCGCAAATCGGGAATGTGCAACTCGTCTATTGCGAAGTGGAAGACCCGGCGAGCAATAACATTGCAACTAAGAACTGGCAGACCCAATAAAATGACAGACAGAGATCGTCGAGTACTTGCACGTGTAACCTAGTTCATAAATTCGGCTTCCTGTTTTGCTAGTACAATCAGCATTCGTTGGAACTCCATTCCCTGGTTTCCACGGTGGTGCTGCTGCTCAAAAACCTTTCATCACTGACAACAATTCCAGGCGACGCTTAGAGTGGCGTAAAACTTGCAGAAACTGGAGCATGAAACAGTGGAAACGTGTCTTATGGACTGATGAATCACGGTACACAGTCTGGCAATCAGATGGACGACGTTGGGTTTCACGGATGCCTGGAGAACGTTTCCTACCCGAGTGTGTGTGGTGTCCACTGTGAAGTTTGAAAGAGGTGGCATCATGGTATGGGACTCTTTTTCATGGTTCGGACTGGGCCAGCTTGTTTCTGTTAAAGGAACGATGAATACTGTTGCTTATCAAGACATCTTGGACAACTGTGCACTGCCGACATTGTGGGAAGAGTAAAGGGATGAGCCTTTTTTTGGGTGAATAAACTGGGTGATTAGGAAGTCGAGGGATATGTCATGTGTAGATGTATTGCATATAGGTACGCAGTGGACGTATTAGCAAGACAATGCTCCTTGCCATAAAGCAAGGTCTGTACACGATTGGTTTCAAGACAACCGGGTTGAAGAAATGGATTGGCCTGCCCAGAGCCTCGATTTCAATCCCATTGAACACCTGTGGGATGAATTGGAACATCGACTACAAGCTAGACCACCCCGTCCTTCATCCCTGGATGAATTTTCCAGTGCTCTGAGGCCGTAATGGAGGGAAATTCCAGCTTCTTATATCAAAAACTGTGGAAAGTCTTCGTCGGAGAGTGGAGGCGAAAAGGGGGCGATTTCATTAGAGAAAAAGGGGGTGTCACCGCTTACTAATTCCTGTTATCTGAAGCCTGCGACGCAGAAATGTTGGTGTCCATGCGACCAGGTTGATCACATGCTGTACACTGGTTTCCAAAAGCTAAGCTCGCAATGCAAATTAGCAATTTTCGAAAGCTTAGTTGAATTTCAGTAGCTGAAAATCGCTGCAGATGTAAATGGCACTATGCAAATATCGCATATTACAGCCAATAACGATCGATTGTTCGGATATATGCTAATTAGGCAGTCGTTGAAGACGCCAGCATCTGAATGGTTTGAGGAGGTACGAAGTGTTTATAATTTTTGTAGGATAATTTTTATGACATTCGTGTTTCTATGGCTAAAAGAAGACGAATTGCATATAGTGATCGGTGGCGTGCTGTCGGACACTTTTGGGCAGGACAGTCAAACAAAGATGTTCTTTTCTGTGGTGTTGATCATTCGGTAATTTCTCGATTATGGAAACAATTCCAAACAAGTCAAACAGTTGTTCGGAGACCAGTCCCCGGTCGACCAAAGGTTGCTATCTCCCTCCGATGAGCGGCTTATTGCTATAGAAACCAAGCGGAATCGACGAGCGACCTCCACGACTGTTACATCCGTGGTTGTAGCGTCACTTGGTAAGACAATATCTGGCAGTGCTGTGGGCTAAAGGCTCCACATGAAGGGACTTACGCTCGAGTACGTGTTTATGTTCCACTAACCGTCCAATTCAGCGAGGTAAGATTAAACTTGTATCGTCAACATCTCAATTGGACTCTCTCAGACTGATGCAACGTCTTGTTCACGGAGGAGTCCAGATTTGGCCTGGAATCCAATGATAAGCGTGTGAGGGTCTGGAGAGAACGAGGCACATGAAATCAGGCTTGGAACATCATCGAACATCGCGCATTCAACGTGGCAGCCTGATAGTGTGGGTTGGAATTTCAATGAGATAACCCACCGAGCAGCAGCTCTTTAAACGCGGTTCTATGGATTGAAATCCTAGATCCCATTGTGAGACTCTGCAGCAGTTGCTGCTGATTTTCTTAATATGGAGGATAATGCCCGTCTCCATTGAGCCAACACCATTGACGAGTACCTGGAGAGTGAGGGCATTTCTCGTTTGGAGTGGCCGGCGTATTTCCCTGACATTGAAAATCTTTGGGATGCCCTCGGCTGTGCAGTTTCTTCTCCAACCAATCTCAGAGGGTTGGAAACTGCCCTAAAGAAGGAATGACCGTTGCTAGCAACTGCGATGGTTGATCGTAGAATGTGTGAATATGAAGCAGCTGTAGAATGTGTGTGAATATTCGGGGTGATCACGTAGTTTGTTAATGTACGTTTTGTTTGGTTTTTTTTAAATTTTAAACATCAATTTGTTAATAACCCAAATGTGAAGTTATCTTGTAATTTACGGAAATTAAATATTGTTTTCAACTTTGTACATAATTCCTGTTTTCTTAATGCATAAACGCAATTGCTACGTTCATGTGCAATTTGGTGTTAATCAAATCTTTACTTTTCCATATTTTTTACTGGTTTACTTTTGGAAACCAGTGTATTAGAATCCTACTCTACAATTCTGGTATTTATAAAATGCACACACTGAAATAAACTTTATGAATTTTTTCTTCGGAAAATTTTGAGAAGTGAATCGAATGACTTTGCATGGGTAATTAATTGGGCGACAGCTACTCGTAGATTTTTTTATCAGAATTTGTGAATAAGAAAACGTGAAGTCTCCTTGTAAGTGTAACTCTCAATTTGTAACATGACGATGACTAGTCACAGATACTTTAACCAAAATCACTTTTACTTCCTTAGAAGTGATTTTGCCCTAACTATGTGAGCTTCCTTCGTTACTGTGCGAATGAAAATGCGGCAATCCAATTCTGTCCAGACATGTTGCATCATCCACTCATTAATCAGGGCCGGATATGAACCGATTGGACCGCATTTTTTGACAGAATTTGCCAACTTTTAATTTCTATTAAATCACAAAATTCTCAGATAAAATATGGTAATTAAAAATATCTTCATACACTGTAATGAAAGCAAAATGCACGCCACTATATGGGGTGTCACGAACATGCGCAGTGGAAATATGTGAGTGCAAGGAATAAAGTGATCAAGGAGCATACATTTAGAAAGTTTATTTTTAACCATAACATTTAATTCCATAAAATGTTAAAGAGTTACAGAGAATAATGGAACTACTAAACAGGAGACCGACACCAAAGGTGAAAGATACTCCTTAAATACATTTACTAAGAAAAGGAGATTATCTCCAGAAGTTAGAGATACTCCTAAGTTACATTATATGGTTAAGGGGGAATTCCACTGACACGTGGAAAATCCCCACAACAATACAAAGATGAGAAATTCCTGTTCCCAATGATTGCAAACAAAATAGTAAATGAAGACGAGCGAACCTGAGTTCAAATGTACACAATGCTGTACCTCGTCCTTAACCGGCCCGTACTAGGGTTAACAAAGTGTATATAATTACGCTGAACTGCTGGGAGACTCGCTTCCTTGTAGCAGTGGGTTTTCTCATGTAAAATACAGGAACTAGAATGTTGCTAACCGCTAATAACTCAGGCGGTTACGCAATGCGTTGAACTTCTGGTGCCAGACCGCAAGGGAAGCTACAAGAAGTATAAAAAATAGCCGTTAAACAACTATACAAGCGACCGCATGTAGTAAAGAATTTACTGCCATGAAATTTCCTTAAGAACCTACAGGTATTGGACATTGAAACTGAAACACCTTCGCAAATAGCACTGGTTACCCCCAGGGCTGAATAGAACCTTCTGCTAGGTAATTAATCGTATGCATATCAATGAATCACGTGTCAGAGGTCTTGGTAGTCACTCCAGTAGAAAAGTTCGATAGTAAGCTTCAAATTGTCTGTGCAGAGCGCTATAATGGGAGACATATCCGACTTCAAAAGAGGGCAGATTGTTGGGGCGCGTCTAGCAGGTGCATCTGTGTCCAAAACTGCCACACTTTGTGATGTCTCACGTGCTACAATATCCAGGGTGATGTGTGCATATGAACAGGAAGGACGAACCACGTCCAGGAGGAGCAACTGCAGGGGAAAACGGAAGTTGTCGGAAAGAGACGTCAGGACATTGACCAGGATTGTTGCACGAAAGCGGAAAACCACCGCAGCAGAAATCACCGCAGAAATGAATACACAGCTCCAGGAACCTGTGTGCACGAAGACAATCCGTCGTTACCTGCATAAATCCAACATCCATGGCAGGGTTGCTATACCGAAGCCTTTCATCAGTAGTATAAATGCCTCCAAGCGGGTTCAGTGGTGCCGGACGCATAAAACCTGGATGAGTCATAAAACGTCATATTCTCGGATGAGTCCAGCTACACTGTCTTCCAAACAACAGGGAGGGTATTCGTCTGGAGGAGCCCCTCTGATGCCTACAACCCAGACTGCTTGGCACTCACAGTCAAACACGGAGGTGGATCAGTAATGGGTGGATCAGTAATGGTCTGGGGTGCAAACTGTGCAGGACCTCTACCGATCCTTCCCAAGACGTGTTGCTGCTGCTGGCTGCCCACGGTGCCCCAACACCTTATTAAATAAAGAGTTTGGATTTCTACCAGGTGTTTCAGTTTCAATGTCCAATACCTGTACTTCCACTAATTTGACCATAGCCTAACCCTTACCCTTGCCAATAAATTATCCTCCCCCTTATCTGCTTACTGCATAATAAATCCCAGTGGCAATGATTAATGCCTTCTGTAACAAATCTCTCTTACTCAAAGAGTTTACGCCAAAAAAAACCCACTGATAGGCGCTAAAGAGCGGAGAGCGACAGCTGAGTTTTGCGGGACTTCAATCATTTACAATTGAGTCATGAATGCAATAAAAATTCTCAAGGGAATATTGTAAGAAAATAAAGTTTACAGCTTGTAAGGAATATCGGCTTACCTCGAGAGTGGGGGCGAAGGTGCCTAGACTCTTCCTTATGAATGCCGGAATGGCCCAGGAAAATATGCCGGCGACACAGTCGTCTGGCGAAAATGGCTTCAATTGTTCGTCGGGAAACACGCCGTAGCATAAACGAACTCGTAGCGCTGATGTAATGGCCGTCGTGGCCG
The DNA here is from genome assembly GCA_023313115.1 of Rhysida immarginata. Classification (NCBI taxonomy): domain Eukaryota; kingdom Metazoa; phylum Arthropoda; class Chilopoda; order Scolopendromorpha; family Scolopendridae; genus Rhysida; species Rhysida immarginata. Next base: position 702,252 of record JAHWFO010047922.1, on the reverse strand, counting down.
AGTTCCAAATATTCATGGTGAAAGCAGGAAAGAGCTGACCTCTGCTCGGTGAGATCGTATATCTTCTCCGCACCAGCTGGGCTTGCCATGATGGCGGAGCTAAATCTTTTTATAGCTGTCCTCAGCTCTGTCCTATGGAATTCCGACCATCACATAGAATGTCCGTGTCCTCTGTCGTATCCAAAGCGGGAGACGAAACCTTCATTGAAGTAGACGGAAATTCCACAGCTGAAGAAGTAACTAAAACGTCAGAATTAGTATCGCAATTACGACGCACAATATTAACTAAGTTCCTGCGGGAAATAAGAGTCCGTGCCGCTCGCAAATGCATTCTCCTCGTTTGATTTCCTCTTCGCTGTCGGCATTGAAGAATCCGTTATCAAGAAAGCCTTTTGCGTACTTTCTTGTGGAATGGGGAGCCGTATTGCAGGCGTCCTTCCCCTTTTAAACGGTTGAAGGAATTTCACATAAGACTGGTGGCGGAAGTTCGACGATCGTAGAGAAGTTCTCGCCATCTAGTAGCAACTATATAAAACACTTACTGTAAAATCCCAAGCGCTAACGAAATATTAGAATACTTAGCAACTTGGCGGTGTGGATGAAAAACACTACAACTTCTACAGCAACAATTTAAATATTACTGTACTTACATTGCCCACATTTTACAGTATTTTTAACAAATTCATAAAAAAAAATTATTTCACTAAATCTGCCAGGATTCTGACTCCCTGGATTACATTTTCTTGAAATACAAGATAAGTGAGAAATGTGAGAAAAGTTAAGAAGTTGTGAACGCGACTATTGGGATTCTTTTAAGAATTATTAATTTAAAGCTTTCTTTATAAATACAAAAAAGAGAAAAGTATTTATATTTACATAAGAAATTCAAAATATATTTTAAAGTTTAAAGAAATTTTTCAAATGTTTCTTTTATTATTATTATTATTATTATTATTATCATTGTTTGGAGAAACCAAACTCGGATCAAGTCCGGAAGCCAATCCCAGAGGCGGACCCAAAAGAGGGCCAAAGCCCAAGGGACTCAAATGCGAGGGAGGGAAAGTTATCCACTCGTGGGAGTATTGATGTTTGAGTGTAGGAATTTCCTTACTATGTGACATGTGTTTAGAATTGTGGCTTTCTGTAAGGTTTTGTATAAGTGTGGGTTTAAATTTA
>JAHWFO010047922.1:570551-679521 GCA_023313115.1 Rhysida immarginata | reverse complement strand
ATTTCACGATTTTCCCCATTATAAGGAGACTAAACTCATTTTAAATTTAAATTAATCATTTAAACTCCTTAAATCAATAATTTACTTCTAATAAAATATGAAATCATTTTTGACTTTCTACAGACTGAAAGTTTTTAAGCCGCCGCATGTTTACAAAAAGCTTTTTAAAGATATTATTTCAAGAGTTTTAAATATATTTTATTGTTTGTATAATGTTTTATTATACATACTTTCATTTATATCTTTTACTGTTTGCATGAAATTGTAATATACGCTTTGTGTTTTTTGCCAATTTCTAATTTAATAAATAATTCTATTCATGAATAGAATATTTTTATTTCTTTTATATTGTTAATTTATATTCACCCATTTCCTTAAAAAATCATCTGCTATTCCGCAATCACCAATAAACCGAGCAAACCGAGCTACAAATCAACAGTTCTGAATAGTAGATTTCTCTGCGAGTCAATACATTCACCGCATGCCGCCACCGTCGCATTGACCTTCGGCTGTTTCGTGTTTTTTACCTTACATGACGCATCTGTGTCTCTTTCATCTGTGGTCCGGCCATGTGTTTGCACGCACAGGTGACAACGCCGTAGTAGCGACTCCCGTTCATGACGTAGTACATTTGGTTGTTCGCGGATTGTTTCACCTGCCACAGCAATGCGAGCGACCAGATCATCAACGGATGGAACAGGTGTTTCGTACACCAGTGACTTCATGTAGCCCCACAAAAAAAAGAGTCCAATGTGGGCTGCACCACATTGCCTAGTCGCTCGCGGGACGCCAACAATCAGGCAGCGCAACATACTTTAATCCCCCTGCATCTCTGTGGGGGTTGGCTTGCGACACCATCTTCATAGGAATAAAAATGCTTCTTTATACATGTTCTCTCACGTGTAAGAATATTTACCATTTATTTCCGGACACCCTGTATATTTGTAAAATTAGAAACATAGCCTACATTGATAGAGGATTGTAGGCTATGATTAGAAATGTCATAATATCTTGAGTAAATGTCATAATATTTTATGAAAATATTTAATTATATAAAACAATTTATTTAAAAGGATATTTATTATTCAATTCAGGTAGGGAAAAAAGCTTGAAATTTCCCTATAGACAGTGATAGTGATCGGGAAATTTTAAATATTCTTGTCTGCCTGAAACAACAATGGAAATGAACAGGTTGTTAGTAGCCAGTAGGTCGTGATCATTCATAAATAAACTTGAGGATGTCTTCTAATGTATTTCACCAGATATTCGACCGTTGATTTCTTGTTTTTAGTTTCATTGAAAACACGTGAATTAAAGATGGATCACGAAATTTACGTTCGTTAGAAAACGCAACTTCACGGACAGGCCGCGATGCCAAAGAGGGGAAACATGGCAACGTTGTTTGGAAGTTCCGCCGAGCCTCCACCTGGAATTTGTCGATATCTAACTTACTAACACAACTCCTTCCTGGAACCGGTCAATTATTCTATCGAGCAAACTATTCTGCTACAGAGAGCTCCAGAAAGCCCTCGACGTTTAGCTTACTTACCTTGCGAATTTTGAATCCGAATAACTTTGAGAGTAAAAGAAAATATTTAGTCCGGTGAAGATTTCCGCTGAATTGCAAGAAGTTTTTCCAATTGAGAGACGATTACGTAAACGTAATTTATGAAATTCTAGGATTGAGCCAGCGCGGAAATAGCTTATCGATTAAAACAAGTTTAAAAGAATAAACTAGTCCACATTAACTTAATTCATTCCATAAGTTTTTAATATTTAACTGGGAATGTACATAGCACATTTACCACTTGATTTTCTGAATGAAAGAACTGTTTATAATTAATTATTAAAGTATGTACTCTTATCGAAGGCTAAAATCCCTTTGTGATAAATGTTAATGTTATAATTTATGAAAATTGTAATTAACTGGGAGGTACCCAAGTAATTTAGAATTTATAAAAAATTAACAGGCTTCATTTAGAGCTGATAAGATTTGTGTGTTTCTTTTTAGAGACCTCAGGCGTAATTAATCCTACTTTAGTGCCGCTTAAGTTAAATAATTTAACAAAGTGCCAGATCGAAGTTAAAATTTCGTTCCTTTTCTTACTCAATGAAATAGTATGGTAGTTTTTCGTCGGTCCGCAGAAAAGAATGCAACACATGTTAAATACGGCATTCTGTGGTTAGATTTGCTCCTCTTAATTTAATTTCTTGACGTTTTTAACGTGTTATGATTAAGAAATGCCCGCATGAACCAGGAAAGATAAAGAAAGTTTACACGGAAATATACTTGAGTCAGTGAGGCGGAGAATTGTGGTTGACTAGTCTCTGTAATGACATGATGAAAAATTTACATTTATTACGTGACGTTAATAAGATTAGTTCCAACGCCAATGTTCAGACGACAGCACTCGAAGTTTCGTTTCCTGGTATTTTTCTTCCAGGAGTGGAATGCTCGATAAACAAAAGAGAATTAAGAATGAAAATCCCTGGACGGGAGAAGAAGAATATTAAATTATTTTTGACAATTTGTAGCTGGAGAGCTGGTTTCTGAGATTGAAAAAAAAAGTAAAAATAAAAGTTTCTTCACATCGCATAAGAGTTTGTAGGAGAGAAGATCAGACTTTTCAGTGGAAGAGAATCTTTCCCTCATTTAGGATTTATCATCCATACACCCCCTTTTTTTGTTAATCAATCGGTCTTACGGTTTGAATATCTGAGAAATTTGAATCTGACAATATTGTATATATGAGTTGAAATTTCAAATCCATATACAGGGTGATTACAAAAGAACTTCACACTTTTAAAAATTTATTACATCAAAGCTATTCAGAATATAGACACACCACATACGGATTCTTAAAGAAAAACTCTTGAAGTTTATTGTGACACAGTTAAAGATGTTCAATATGCCCCCCTGTAGTCGAATTCGTCCCAAACCCGCATTAACATGTCTCCATCAATCCCACGTATCGCTACCGTAATGCGTTCTTTCAGCTCGTCTAGGTCACGGGGAAGGGGTAAGGTGAAGACCTTGTCCTTTACACACCCTCATAAAAAGAAATCACAGCGGTGGATTGGTCGAGCAAACAATAACCTGGAACTTGCAAAGTGGCCACCGCGGAGCCCCGACCTCACACCTTGTGATTTCTTTTTATGGGGTGTGTAAAGGACAAGGTCTTCACCCTACCCCTTCCCCGTGATCTAGACGAGCTGAAAGAACGCATTACGGTAGCGATACGTGGGATTGATGGAGACATGTTAATGCGGGTTTGGGACGAATTCGACTACCGCATTGATGTATGCCGTGCACGACAGGGGGGCATATTGAACATCTTTAACTGTGTGACAATAAACTTCAAGAGTTTTTCTTTAAGAATCCGTATGTTGTGTGTAATAAATTTTTAAAAGTATGAAGTTCTTTTGTAATCACCCTGTATATTAATGCACTAACTGATACATAAATAGATGTTTATCTTCATCTTTTGCCCATTTCCACGTAGGGTCGCTGTGTTAACTTTTAGGGTTTTAGCATCATCTAAAACCCTATTAACGACGGTACAGATGTATGTAACATGTTTGTCACACGCCATAACTTTTGAAAGGATTGACCTAGAGGCTTGAAATTTGCTACACACGTAGGCCCTATGCAGAGGACGGAGAGAAAAATATAGCGAATCCACTAGGGTGGACCAAACCATGTGTTTTTGTGGTTTCCCCAACTGACTTCCTTTCAAGTCTATGGAGTTTTGATTGCGTTTGAGCAATTTGTGACATCAGTGTTTGACTGTTTGACGTCAGAATTTAAGAACTCTATTTGAAATATAACGAATCCTCCCGCTACTGCTCGTAACATTTTGATGCCATAAGTTTGAAAGGATTGACATAGAGGTTTGAAATTTGGCATACACGTAGGCCCTATATAGAGGACTGTGCGAAAAATATAGCGACTCCTCTTGGGTGGCCCGGGGCCCCTCATGGGCCACTTGTATGAATTTCATGGTTCTTTTTTTATCTTTTGAACAAAGAGGGCAAAAATCCTGAAATTTCGTAAATTTGTAGTGCGGTTCTAAAAAAATAAAACCAATATACAGGAAAAGTGATATAAGCCTCTAGGGCCCCGCCGGAGGTTCCGAGGCCCCAAATACAATTGAAGCTATAACATTTGAACGGAACGACCTAGGAACCTGAAATTTTGTAAATTTATAGTGTGGTACTAAAATAAATATAGCAAATATACAAGAAATGTGATGTTTGTCTATGGGGCCCACCAGAAGACCCTGAGGCCTCAAATAGAAATCAAGTTATAACTTTTGAACGGAAAGGTCTAGAAACCTGAAATTTTGTATATTTTTAGTTTGGTACTAAAAAATAAAGCCAATAGAGTGTGAGGAGTTGTGCAGAACGCTAACTGGTGGCGTTTTTTGAAAAGCATGTACGGGAAAGTATTCTCAGCGTATGCGCAGGAATGCATTCTCGGGAAGGGTTGAATCCGTTTTTATCATCTGTTTCAAATGTTTCAATCCCCACAAAAACATTTGAAAAAGAAATCTATTTAATTTTCTGAGAATCTACTTAAATTTTCTGGGAAGCTTGTACTTACAGAAAATTAGCGAATTTAGTTGAAATGGCTTCGTCTAGTCATTCTCACAACAGTTTTTGTGCGTATGGCTGCAGCTCATAAAACCTTAAAAAGGACTTCTAATAATAATTTTTTAAATTTAATCTGTAGAAAAAAAAGAAACCGTGGATTGTTACATCTAATAGTCGGGTTCTAGAAAATACACATTTTATGTCTTTGACAACATCTTAAAAAAACTTTTTCAGCAGTGAGACTTCCTCTAGTTTGTTCTCTTTATTTTTAGATAAATGAATTAGAATCTTATTTTACATTTACTTGTATTTTAAAATATCAGATAATAAACTTCCTTCCTCTTTGTACTTTCTTTTTGATGAAATTTTTCATTAAAGGGGAAAATTAATTTTAGACTTATCTCTTTCTTTATTAATGAAGTGGATAACTGCACAGATGAGTTTGTACCTAAAATTTCCAATTTTAAATTTACAAACATCAGAAATATAATTTCTAGATATTGAGATCTTTAATGGAATTTTGATTTAATATTTAATATAAAATTTTTTTAATCCTTTTCTTAATAAACTCCTATAATTGCTTCTTTTTAAACTTTGTTTCTATTTTATTTGATGGTTGAGTAGCATTAAATTAAAATCTTGATATTCTCCTTTTAATTTGAAAGAAACGTAAACTAACATATATAAAAAAACAAAATAAATATAAAGTCACCAATCTTGAAACACCGTCTTGTGGATAGATGGAAATAAACTTGATGAAAACGATGCAGTCTTTTAAAGATTATGGTGACAGATGGTGATAATAGTAATACAATAAACTATTGAACTAAAACTATTGAACTTAAACTTGAAAAAGGTCGAAGATGATCAAAAATGATGGTAACAAAATACAATTAATAAATCTTTAATCTTTAAGAAGGTGATCCAAATGATAGAAATAAATTGAAGAAAAATGTTTACACAGAACAGGAAAATAAAGAACAGGAATAAATTAACGTTTTCGAGAATATTTCACATCATCAGATTAAACATTTTTTTGAATAGTTGATATAAGAAGCGAAAAAGAGCTAACAATGATTAACATTAGTTTTATGTTAAAAGAAGCTAATATTTTAATTCCTTCTTATCTTTCGCGAAAATCAAATACATTTTCACATATAAATCCTTTCCTTTATTAAAATTTCTCCGTATAAAGGAATCATTTTCTTTTATTTTCCCAAATCCAAGTCGAATTTCATTTCAATACGTGTTAATGATTACACTTGATTCCCGCATTTGTCGCTAGGTGGCAACCTTATTGTTTTTCGAGCAAATTCCTCACACTCTATTTAGAAGGAAGCTGATATAAGCTTCTCGAAAGCCGCCAGGGGCCTCGAGGCACCAAATACAACTGAAACTATAACATTTGAACGGAAAGGCGTAGGAACCTGAAATTTTATATATTCATAGTGTGGTATTAAAAAAATTGCAAATATACAAAAAAAGTAATATAGGCCCCAGCAGAGCCCCACAGACCCCAAACACAAGCAAAGCTACAACTTTTAAACGAAAAGGTCTAGAAATCTGAAATTTTGTTTTCTTATAGAAAAGTACTTAAAAATTTAGCTAATATACACTAAAAACTGGTATAAGGCTTTTGGGTCTCGACAGGGGTCCTGAGCCCCCAGTCACAAACCAAGCTATAACTTTTGAACCGGAAGTCCAGAAATCTGAATTCTTGCATATTTATGGTGTGTTACTTAAAATTTTAGCTCTTATACACTAAAGCTTATATAGTCCTCTGGGGCCCTGGCAGGGGCCCTAAACACAAACAGAACTATAATGTTTGAACGATAAGGCTTAGAAATCTGAAAATTTGTATACTTTAGTAGTTTACTAAAAAAATTAGCTAATATACACGAAAAACTGGTATAAGCCCTGAAGCCCAAATCACAAATAAGCTCTAACATTTGAATAATAAAAAAAGGCCTAAGAACATGAAGTTTTATATTTTTACAGTGCGTTACTTAAAAATTATAGACAATATACAAGGAGACTGGTATAGGCCTCGGGGCCCCTGGCGGCCTCAAATACAATTGAAGCTATAAAATTTGAACGGAAAGGCCTACGGTCCTGAAATTTTGTTTAATCATAGTGTGGTATTTAAAAATTTAGCTAATCTATATTAAAAATTATATAAGCCTCAATCTCAAATCAGGCTATAAATTTAAAACCAGAAGTCCAGAAACCTGAAATGTTTTATATTTATAATGTGTTGCTTAAAATTTTAGCTATTACACACTAAAATTGATATGGTCCTCTGAAGCCTCGGCAGGGGTCGCGAGGCTCCAAATACAAATCAAGCTATAACTTTTGTATGAAAAGGCCTAAGAACCTGAAATTTTGTATTTGTGCCCCTCCACTTATTATAGTCACGAGCCGCTACTGCTCGTAACATTTTGATGCTAAAACCCTTTTATCGTTGGATAACGATGCCTTAACTAATTTTTTGATTTGACAATGATTTTTACGGCCGGATTCCCTTCCTGACGCCAACCTCACGAGAGGAAATGTTAGAGAAAGGACAAACACAAACATCCATGCCCTCAGTGGGATTCGAACCCGCGCCTCGCTGGGTCCGAGAGCGATAAGACTTGCGCCTTAACCCTCTCGGCCATCGAATTGATACATAAATACTATTTATTAAATAGATAATAAAGTTAAATTATATAATTCAAGCAACTTACAGAAACACACAGAATTAACGCAGCATTCCACATCACTATTAGTCTGTACAATAAAAGAAAACCCTGGCATGGTGCCAGAATGTGCTATTAGACAATCAGGAGTCTGGCTGAGCCCGTCTGATTGGCTAATAGCGCAATCTGGCACCACGCCAGGTTTTCTTTTATTGTACAGACTGTAGTTAGACCTCCGCTTAGGGTAGTCCTTATTGACACTCTTACTTAAGGGAGCACTGCGCGCTCTACGGTACGCTTAGGGAGGCCAGGCCGTGGCCGCCGCGGCTGACACTCTAGGAAATCTGTTTTCTTATAAAATTACTTGAAGGAACTGTCCTTCAGTGGTTGTTGCCCTCTGTCGTTGGTAATCTCCATCTGTTCAGTAAACGACGGAGGATGGCGATATCTTTGGAAATGTTTTCTTGAACTCCGTTTCTCAACCTTTTTACCCTGCGATCCAACAAAAAGGTACGTTGCAAAAGTTGTAGAGTAGAGAAAATTTGATTTTATGCTATTTTTAATCTAGGAATTAATTTCTAAGATTGTGATCACTTAAAGCTACATTACATAGTTGGTATTAAAATAAATTATTTCACATTCTAAAGAATTTCTTTTTTCGGCCAGATTAAAACCAACAATTTTTGGGCAAAAACTGTGTGGCAAAAATTTGGATGTATTATTTGAAAATCCAAAAATCAGGTAAAATATTGACTGAATGCCCTTTTATTTACAAGTGGTATTTCCTGTCATCAAATGCATCATCTTCTTTTAAATCGCCGATTTTATTTGTCTTTTAAAACCATTAAAAGCACCATGCCATCGAATAAACAGTTTTTACCAGATGAAGTCTCACTAAGATTTGGATGCTGAAAGCAGAAGGAAGAGATGCACAGATGCAAAGCAAACAAATCATTCTCTTTCAGGAATTTACAAAATTCTAGCCAAAAAAGGCGATTATCACGAAAAACCAACATCTGGAAAGCCAAAGATAACAACAAGCAGAGACGATACATGTAGATAAATTCTTCGATTGGCATCCAACCAGAGAGTGTCTGCGCAGAAAATTGTTCATCAGTCTGGTCTCAGCATATCACGATACACAGTGTACAGGCGTCTGAAGTCAGTTCCAATCTCCGTTTCTCAAAACTGGCAAAGAACCTCAACTGAAGGAATCCCACATTATAGGTCGATTGCAGTAGACTAGAGAAAACATGTTATGGAAATATGAGTAGTTTTCAGTGTTGTTTTCTGACCGAAAAAACTAGAACTCGACGACAGTACTTATTATTGGCGTGATCTGCGCAAAGAAGAAAGACATGACAAGTTTGGCATTTATTTCTGAACGACAAACTTCCGAAGAAGAGAACACTAGAAGCTCATCTTTTACCAATTGCAGATATTCTAGCTGGACTCGAGTGTGTATTTCAGTATTATAATATAACGACCCCATTCATCTAGGTTAACAAAAACTTGGCTTCAATAACATGCCATAAAAGTTATGAAGTGGCCAGCACGCAGTCCAGATCTAAATCCGATGGAAACCTTTGGGGGATTCTGACAAGGCAAGTTTATTCTAGCTCAAAGCAGTATTCGACGGTATAATTTGGCCCCTGGATTGATGCAGAAACTCAATTACTTCAATAGATATCAAGTTTTTAAAGTTACAAAAAACGGCGGTAAACAGATTCAACGTAAGATTATTTCCTTTTAAGATCGTAAACAGATTCTACATATTTTTGCAACAACAATCTAGTTTGTTTAAATGTATGTTTACATTTTTTGTGCGTTTAAATAGACACATCTGTCTGTAACTCTGATTTACGACTTATTACAGTGAACTCACATAAAACATTTTAAAGAAAATGTGCTCGGATGTATAGGATAGAGTTTACAATCTTATACTCTTAGTCTACAAACTTTTGCAATGCACCTTAGTCTACAAACTTATCGGTACCGCAATATTGCGTTTATAAAAGTTTAAATAACTTTTTTATCATTTCGTGACCTATAAAAAATTTAGGTGCAACTCAAATGTTGAGAAATGCTTCTCTATACAAGATAATGTATCATGTGCGAAGAATGTTTTCCTTTCCTTTCTTTTAATCTAATAACGTTTTGGTTAAAAGTCCTCTTCATCTATTAAAAAGTACGTAGAGGCTGAGATTCTTTCCTTGAATAGAGACCATCTTCTCTATCTTCAGATCTTGTCTTTATTCCTCGTTCTCGTTCTTGTTCTCCTTTTGCCTGTTGTCTTCTTTGTCTCTCTTTTTATTTTCCATTCGGCCCTCCTTTTCGTTTATATAGCGAATGGAGAAAAGGAGAAACTGTATATATAATTTCTGTTAGGTCATTTTTATAAAAAAAACTTTAAAAAGATTATCGTCTTTATTTAAAATTATATCATCAGGCTTTAATACTACTGTTAGCTTTTTTAATGTAAGAATGATAAAGAATTAAAAAAAAATTTAGAATTTTGTTAATCGCCTTGAGTATTAATTAGTTTGGTTTAATTTTCAAAAACCTACAATTTAGTTATTTTACTTTCCTGTATAACGAGGCAGCTATGTTTATAAAAATTGCTCTTTGAATGCAGCTACGGAAAACTCACTCACAATCGTTTCGACTGATGTGTTTTCGGCAGCTTTTGTTGTCCCTATCATTATCTTATGATAACAGAAAGATATTATACAGAGTGGACACAAATTAGTTGGGCAAAAATAATGGTTTGTTATACGTAGTTATATAGGCAAACATGAGAGTGAACAAATTATAAGAATTGTTCGATGTGGCTGCCTTCGTTACTTTGCAAATGTCCCATCGGTAAATCAGTTCTTGCCATAAATTATTGAGCATGTTCACGTCGATCAAAGCAAGTGCAATGCTGATTCGTGATTTCAATTCAGGAATGGATTTCGGAAGAGGCAGACGGCAAACCTGGTCTTTAACAAATCCCCATACACTGAAATCTAGGCGTAAAAGGTCTGCTGGCCATGGCATAACACCTCCACGATTAATCCAAACTGGTATTTCAGCACTGAGGTAAGAAGTCACCACTCTGTGGAAGCGACACAATGAGCTTCCACATCTATCCGCAAACCATTTTCATTAATTGCATTCCAGCAGGAAAATGCCGTCTATCCGTAAACTTAGAACACATTAAGACTCATCTGCATTTGAATCAGTAACTTGCAATTAATATTTCCACACTATTCACTTACGAAATTGCCCAACTAATTTATGTTCACCCTGTATAAATTGGCGACAGAGCTAATAAAACTCTACAGAATTCTTTGTAGCGCATTTGTTGCAAGTAGGCATTTGTTGAGAGTAGCCATCTGTTGCGAGTAGGCATCACATGCAATCATTAACATGAATGTTGAGAAAAAGAATAGACTTAACACATTATAATCCACGTAAGTCGAAGTCGGCTAAGTCGAAATGCTGCTTAAGTAGTATTAAATTTGAAACCCCTTCCTTTACATGAATTTATTGTGTAAGGTAGTATTAATTTATAGTAGTATGAATTTAGAGTACAAAATTCTTCGGTTAAGTCGAAGTATTTCTTGGTTAATATCGGGTAAGTCGAATACATTTTTGCCAAGTCACGTTGGAAAGAAACAAAAACACCAAAAAAAAAGTTAAACATGACAGGAAATAAGTAGCCATTTTTTGAGTTAGTGAGAGAACGTTGTTGCTAAGGAGCACGGAACAAAGAGCGAACACTAAATTATACTGCTGAGACGGTAGAACTGATGACACAAAATGCTTGGGAATAATTCTTTATCTCGTGTACATGTATTCAGGTGGTTTACACGATTCAAAAATGGCGTGGGAGTGATTGAAGATGAAGCCAACCTGGGCGTCTAATTTCTGCTCCTAATAAGGAATTCGGTTTTGCGAAAGCCAGAGAACGGATACAAGATCGTTGTTTGTGAAGAGGAAGGCAAATGAGTTTAATGTTAATTCTTCAGACAATTCGTCAAATTTTAGTGGATACTTAAGCAAGAAAACTGTCACTTTTTGACTTGTGTGAAGGCCATATTCTTTGTCTGCATCACCTTACCGGCTAGTAGTTTATCAGGAATTTTTGGTCCACAAACAAGTCTGTACTCAGTCATCCGCCTATCCCCTATACACAAAATCTTATGGTCCCCTGGAATAGAAAGTCAGGAATCTTACTTCACATCAACTATGTTTTCCCAAAAAACTAAAGAATTCATTGAAAGAATTCATTGAAAGGGCACCTTTTTGACGATGTTGAAGACATACTGGCTGAAGCTATATCACCAAGAAGACCTGCAGAAATCATTTCAGTCTTCGTTAGATCGAGCTACTTTCAGTATCGACGCAAAAGGGGGTGTACTTTGAATAAAAAATAAAGGCATGTCTAACCTCAAGACAAGCGAAAAGTGATTTAGTTTGGAATCTGCAGTCCGAAGCACTGAATCATGATTTTTTTTAGATGCAACAAATAAATATTTTATACAATACATAAAACCTTTTATTTATTTATCAATGGACGACTCTACATAATTGTGTACATCGGTAATACTGAATAAGGCCTTATAATAACTGAAAGCGCGGGTATCGAGTCTCGCGTCTATGCTTAAGGAGCGTCTGATCTCACAATCGAATGTGGGACCACAAACACACCACATGCAGAGGGGAAAGGCAGGAAATAATTCAGTGAAAACGTCCCATTCGAAATTATTGCTTCCTTTAGGGCATGGACACTTTTAATTTTATTTTTAACTTTAGTCATACTCAGGTTTCTCCGCACTATTAAGAGCTTTCCATAACAAGTTTCATTAACCTTGTTGCTCTGACTGTTCCAATATTTCGCACATCCCTTCGCTGCAATAATACTCTTTGCAGCAGGACGAGAACTTATTTCATTTACTTTCTTTTACTCTTTCTTCTTTCGGTACCAGCGTTCCGAACTTCCATTCCGACAATCATTTCCACTTTTCACAGTACAAGGGGCGATTCCCCCTTCTCTGGCCACTTGCCGTTTCATTGGCACTCCAACCAAGCACTTTCTTACTATTCACTTACGTTTTTCTGCTCTTATACAGTACAACCCACGTTTTACGTCCGTAAACCGTTCCGGAACGGCGGACGTAAAATGAAACCCGATTTCCCATAGGGTCCTATTATAAAAAATTTAATCCGTTCCGGACAGAAAAAAAGTGACACCCCTCCCCCAAATTATTCCTACAGTAAAACAAGACAGGAAACATGCACTCACCAATAGTGTATATGTTATTAATACAGTACTGAACAATAAAATTCTAAGTTATAATCATTGAAAAAAAAATTTTGCCGTCTTTAAAAATTTCGTGAATGAAGGGGTTAACTGAGAGAAGGCCAGGTTCACACAATTTTTTTAAACAAATAAGAAACATTTTGAATTAAAAGAAAACAAGAACTAGGCCTACAACACTTGGAAAAAATGAATCAAGACAACATAGAAACACTGAAAACATACTGTACAGAAACTTTAATTTAGCAACAAAAGCAAACAACCAAAAGCAAACATCCCAAACACTGTTTCTCTTTTTTTTTTTTTTTTTTTTAACTGTTTTTACCATTTTACAGGAAAACGCCATATTGGGCGCGGGCGAATGTAGGGCGGCTGCGGACGTAAAACAAATCCACGGACGTAAAACGGGGGTTTTTCAGACGTCCGTCGGCGGACGTAAATCGAAACGAGATAAATCGAGGTGGACGTAAAACGGGGGCCTACTGAACTGGCCCTCCGATGGCCGCTTACGGAAGCACCTATTTGTAAATATCCTAGTCTTTTGTTTTCTGTTATATGTCGATCGTGACAATGACTCATTACTTTATTCCATAAGAAAGTGTTCAAAAATCAACTAAGAATCCAAAGTTCTTATACTCTGTTCAACGAAAGAAAAACTGGGCGTGTCTAATTAAATTTTCGATTTCAATTGTTAGACATTGTTGCTAAGTAAAATTAACAATCCCTAACAATTGAAATTGGAAATTTAACTGGACACGCCCAGTTTTTCTTTCGTTGGACAGAGTATAAAACATGCTATTCAAACATTATTGCAGCTTATATTGTTTAGCTACTATCAGATATACTCTGTCCAAAGAAAGTTGGAGTGGGCGTAAGCAATTAAACTTCTATTTCAATTGTTAGACATTGTTGATTCTATTTTGGCAACAATGTCTAACAATTGAAATAGGAAATTTAACCGGACACGCCCACTCCAACTTTCGTTGGATAGAGTATAGTAGTATCTCAATGATAATTTTGTTAGCTACACCTTTCGGATTAAATAATGAGTTATGAATAAGATTTTTCTTCATTTCTTATGAACCATTTTTTCCTGATTTCTTCGGAATTAGCTTCCAGCTTATTTAACAATAAGTACAGCAGAAGAATTTTCATTTGTAATAATTATAATTTTGATACACCAGTAATGCTCTAAAAATTCCCAAAAGGAAGAAGAGCTACATACAGATGAACAGAAGAAGGTAAGCCCTTATTTATTGTAATGAAGGATTAATATTATTAACGCTTATAATATAGAATAACTGATGAATGGTCTGTAAAAAATTGATTTAAACGCCATACCTCAGATGTTTAAATTATAAATGAAAATAAGAAAAAAAAAGTCCACAGCCTAGGCTCGAACAACGAAACTTTATTTGAATTTTAAAGTATTAATACAATTTCTAACATTTTTATCCATTCTAAATCAGTGTTATTGTTTTTACATTATTTCTCTGTAAACCAATTTTAGCAATTTCGTAAAAGGGTTCCTTTAAAAAAAATCAAGGAATTTAGAGCGCCGATTCTAAAATTAGATTGAAGGTGTCAGATGATTTCGAGGAGAAAAGCGTTCAAGGAAGCCTGCCGAAATTCAAATTTTTAACTATTTATTCATGTAATTCATATCTTAATAATGACTGTAGCTTTAAACTCTTTAATGTGCAATGAATTATAAAAGATATAAGGGAGATAGGGTAAAACGAAATCTTAAAAATTTCGAAAAGTATTCAGCATAGATTGTCTTTAAAAATATCATTTTAAATGAACATTTTTAATGTCATAATAACGTTTAAGAAAAATGAAACTCCGTCCATTTTACAATGTCCTATTGCTAGATACGCATTTCCAATGAAGTAATTAAACGAAAAAAGTGACGCTGGTATAGTATAAAAAATTTACAAAAACAGACAAGTGAATAACAAAGATGAAATTGTAGTGAAACATCACTTTTTATTCCGCACACTACTCACTTCCCTGGCGAGGACATCGACCACCTTCAATGTAACCGCCGTTTTTGTGGATCAGACATTGCATCCTCTACATAACATTCTCTACGGCCGAATGTAAGATGCCACAAGGAATGTCATAACAGTCCGTGATATGTTATCCACTGCCCTTTAAGGTAGTCAGTGTTCAGGACCCGGATATATCTTGGACTTCAAATAACTCTGGTAGCTGCGACTAATAACTCTGTCGTCAGTGAAATGATGCCGCAACAACTGCTCAATGTATGGTAGTGCTCCATCTAGCATAAAGATTTTCTGATCCAGACATTGTCTTTGCGATGTTGTGGAATGATAAAAATATATTGCAGCAATTATAGGAAGACACATGCCAATCACTTTCATTAAAGTCAGAAATTTCACAAAGATATTTAAGAATAAAACAAAGGCTAAAGGTAATTTTCCATTTAACGAGTTTTTAGCGTTTTTAGGCGTCTGCGACTTTTTGATTTATTTTTGGATACCCCTGAGTGGATGCCCCCTTACCGTGGGTCAGGGGATTGGGTGCTTCTGTGATTCTGTGAGCTATGCTGGTTGTAGCACTGCTACTTTAGGGTCACCCTTACCAGAAAGGTCATGGTTGAGAAGTGAGACGAAGAGTATCCAAACAAACATATCTGATGATGTCGACGAATGAGGGAATTCATACTGCATCGAGTGTGGCGCAGGTTAAAGTCACCCGCTTTCGGGAGTTAGGCAGAGGCTATCGTTCGAAAAATAGTCGACAGTCTCCCGGCTGTTATCTCGGGTATATGTGACTAAGTCCTTTCCTTGCCATGAAGGGTAACTGTCCACTGTGGACTTATTTAGTATGAGTGCGCATTTAGTACACGAACTTACGATGACCCAAGTGAGGAAATTGCTATCCAGCAGCCCAGGAATGCAATTAAACTTAGGATCATTAATGGCACCTGCTAAAATGACTCAGGTTTCATAATATCATACACATTTAAATAAGAAGGAAAATACAAATCTTATTATAATTTACAGTATAACCCTTTTCGCTCGCTATGCGCTTGGGGAAACGGTCGGGGGCAGCGCATGCCTTTACCCAGGAGGAGAAACGGGTAAAGCGAAAACGGGATCGGGTGCTGTCAATCGGCGCTTGGAACGTATTCTCCATGACAGGAATGGAATCCGAGTTAGTGGAGGAAGCCAAACGATATCGACTGGATATCATAGGTATTACCTCTACGAAACGTCAGGTTCTGGAACTGTGGATTTAGAAGGAGGGTGAAAGCTCTTCTACTCAGGTGTGGACCCTAATATCTAACATGACTGCCCAGGCGGCAGTGGGGATACTCAAAAGTCCCCGGCTGGCAGATTATGTTGCAGATTGGATCCCCTTAGGTGGAAGACTGTGTCTCCTGAGGCTTCAGATAGGGAAACGGTCTCTCTCTCTATTCGTTGCCTATGCTCCGAATGCAGTCACAGAGTACCCACTTTTTCTAGATGAAGTTGATGCTGCTCTTAGCAGGAGAGGGAGTGCAGATTCTGTGATCCTGGTGGGCGACTTCAATGCACACGTAGGGGCTGATGACCAAACACGGAACGGCGTGATTGGGAGAAATGGTGAATGGGAAGTGCTTGTTGGATCTCTGTTGCAACAACGGACTTTCCATCACAAACACCTTCTTCCAGCACAGGGATGTCCATAAGTATACCTGGTACAGGGATGCAATGGACCAGAAGTCACTGATTGATTTTGTAATCGTATCGGCTGACTTATTCCGATCGGTGTTGGATACTCGTGTGAGCAGAGGGGCAGAACTATCAACTGATCACCACCTTGTTGTCTGCACTTTGCGGTTCTCTGAATCCATGCCAACCAAGCGAAATACTAGGTCCAGACAGACTTGGCGCATCAAATGGGAGGCATTGGAGGGCAGAGCTGTGAGGAAGACCCCACACTGAGGCGCGAAAAGCAGCAGCAAAGACAGTATCAACAGCTAAAGCCAAGGCCTGGGAGAAGTTCGGGGAGAAATTGGAGGCAGACTATGGTTCGGCAAACAAGGTGTTCTGGCAGACCGTGCGCCGCCTCCGTGGAAAGAAGTCTCTTTCATCACAAACTATTAAGAGTTCAGATGGGAGGCTTCTGAAAACAGAGGAGAGCGTGTTGCATAGATGTAAGGATACTTTGCATCTCTTCTTAATCCGGTGACAGCAACAACTGAGGCACATGAAGTACTCCTTGGAGCGGAGAATAGTCACGGTAGTATCACCGAAGCCAGAAGTCAAATGGGCAATTAAGTCCCTGAAGACTGGCAAAGCTGCAGATGATGATGAAATCCGGTCCGTGATGTTCAAGGCCTTAAATCCGGATGGAATCCTGTGGCTGACTCGGCTGTGTCAGGTTGCTTGGATACCTGGCCAAGCCCCTAAGCAATGGCAAACAGGAATTGTGATCCCTATCTTCAAAAAGGGAGATCAGAGAGACTGCAACAACTATCGAGGCATCTCTTTGCTCAGCATTCCTGGGAAAGTGTAAGCTAAATGTCTGGAGAAGAGAGGTCGGGAAAAAGTCGACTCCAAACTGTCGGGGGAGCAGTGTGGTTTCCAACCTGGCCGAAGCACGACGGATCGCATCTTTGCTCTAAGGCAAATCTTTGAGAAATCTTGGGAGTATGCAAAAGATGTCTACGCTTGCTTTGTGGACCTCGAAAAAGCATATGACAGAGTTCCTCTGGAGACGCTCTGGCAAGTGTTGCAAGAGTACGGAGCGGATGGGCAATTACTGGTTGCTATCATGTCCCTGTACGAAAGCTCTGAGATGTGTGTCCGGATAAATGGCATTAAGTCAAGACCGTTCACTGTGGGTGTTGGACTCCGCCAAGGGTGCGTACTGTCGCCCCTCTTGTTCATTATCTTTATGAACTGGATAGACAGGGGCAGCCAAGGCAATGAGCGTGTTTGTGTGGGCGACTGCCTGGTGGAGAGATTGCTCTTTATTGACGACCTTCTCCTCCTTGGTTCTTCTCGCACGAACCTTCAGCATGCACTAGACCGGTTTGCAGCCAAATGTGAAGAAGCTGGGATGAAGATCAGTGTGGCTAAGACTGAGGTTCTGGTCCTTTCAAGACAGCCTGTTCAGTGCGCTCTCCATGTTGGGGGAGCCCCATTGAGACAGGTGTAGAAGTTCAAGTATCTCGGGATTGCATTCACAAGTGATGGGCAGCAGGAAAAAGAACTGGATGCTCAGATAGGTGCAGCAAGCTGTGTCAGACGTAAACTGTGGCGATCCGTGGTAACGAAACTCGAGCTGGGTAGCAAGCCAAGCTCTCCGTCTTCAAAACTTTGTCCCCATTCTCACCTATGGTCATGAGGCTTGGGTAATGACGAAAGAGTGCGATCGCGGGTACAAGCGGCCGAAATGAGATTTCTGAGAGGTGTGGCAGGTGTTACCCTACAAGATAGAGTGCACAGCAGCACAATAAGGGAGTCTTTAGGTGTTGAGCCGCTACTTTACCGCATTAAGAGATCTCAGTTGCGTTGGTATGGCCACGTGATACGAAAGCCACAAACTGGCCTTCCTAGGCAGTTGTTATTTTCCAAGCCGGTGGGTAAAAGACCAAGGGGTGGTCGGCCTAGAACCAGGTGGCTAGACTACATGGAGAATCTGGGTTCGAGTCGCTTGGGTATTACCAGGGAGGACATGCGCCTGATGACGGAAGATCACGATCGCTGGAGATCCTCTATAGGACTGCTGCTCCCGCGTTCCTAACGGTTAAGCGGGTTTGAAAAGTAAGTAAGTAAGTAAGCACTCGTTATCCAATTAATGACTTACAAGCGTATGAGTCTGTTAGGCGTCTGTCAAGCGATTTTTCAAAATCTGCCGAAGTTCGATTTTTAGCGTTTTTTCAGATCTAGCAAACAGGTGCTATCTATTTCACTATGTATTCTTGGTATGGTCTTCGCCGATTTAGATGTAGAATCATGAGCGCCGTAGCTGGTGTTCGCCGACATGGGTTCTTGGGACTTTTCCCTCGTGAATTTATTAATAAACAGGTTTTAAAAATTTGGTAAATTATCTATTTACTAACATAAATAGAAATGAAATAATAATAAATTCAAAAATTGAACGTGATCGGATTGGTCGATTTCCGCTTTTGAGATATCAACAATTGTTTGCAGTGACACGACCAATCAGATTAAAAATAGGATTATGTTTTTTTTCAAATGGTAATAGGATTCAGGAGGCAATACAGAATTCGAGACAATACAAGATTTGGCGTTACCTCGATGGATAGATTACGAAGCACCTTCGCCTTACTGCTAAGGCTCCTCGTTGGATCTCTCACCTCTCCCATTGTCGGCTCTGATTCTTCTGCACGTCTTCATCGTCGTCCAGGTTAGTTTGGCTTAATTACTATTTTCAGCTAGGTGCGTCCTTCTTAGGACGGCTTTTGGCTATCATCTGCTGGTTGCGCTCTCCTGTGTTAAGTAACGTTTATTTATTGTGTACGATGGCTTCATCCATTCTGTCTAGCTTAATGCTGTTCTGACATTGGGTGAGGGGAAAACTGTGACTTGTGAAAAGGCTTACCATGACGCTTTTAACGATGGTAGATTTAATGCCTTTGACCTAGTGATAAATGAAATCATATCTTCTGACAAGG
The DNA here is from genome assembly GCA_023313115.1 of Rhysida immarginata. Classification (NCBI taxonomy): domain Eukaryota; kingdom Metazoa; phylum Arthropoda; class Chilopoda; order Scolopendromorpha; family Scolopendridae; genus Rhysida; species Rhysida immarginata. The sequence goes on along the minus strand of JAHWFO010047922.1, from coordinate 660,287 downwards.
GGAGGACCAGGTCTGTTAAGTTTGGATTTAACTGAAATTTAAATATGTTGTTACGCACCCCTCCCACTATTATATGGCATAGTAACTCATGCTAATGGGCATTAATTTACGAGATATATTTATTTAAAGTTATATTGATAACTGGAAAAACTGGTTTAAAGAGGAGGCACGAAAACGAATCTACCGATATTGATGAAGTGATTGCATATTATACGGAACAAGGACAAAAGGGGCGTAAGGATCGATAATTTTCGATCCTTTTTTTGATATAAGCGACTGTAACTGTGTAGCCATTCGTGCTAACAAAGTTAAGCACAGTTGTCCGAAATGTTGACACAACTTATGATCCCGAAGACTTTTGCGAAGACCCCAGAAAGGCTAACTAATTTACAGAAAAGGCAAGCAGGCTTAGAAAACCTAAAGGTGCAGTTGAAATGCCAATAGTCTTGATTCTACTTCAAAATATTGAACACACTAAGTCCTTTTTAAGTTTGAAACGTGTCGGTCCTCTAACTGTTACTGTTGAATTTTTTAGAGGTAACAAAAGGCCCTTGCAATGTTACAACTGTTTACGATTTCGTCACGTCTCCCTAGGTTGCACCGAATCCCTCGATATAATAATTGCGCTGGCAACCATCATTCAACAGATTGTACAAACGTTAAGGGTAAAGACCCCCATAAATGTATTCGTTGTGATTGGTCAGCATGCATCTATTTACAGCAAGTGTCTTAAATATTTCCATTACAAAGGCCTAAAAGGAATAAAGTGCTAGAAGGGAAAACCTATGTTTCGGTCGTCTCCAGCATTGATGATACAAGTATGGGGAATCCAAACCAACTGCGCAGCATTTATAATACTCTGGGAAATTTGCTAAACCCCTACAAGGAAAGTAGCAAAGTAGTGCCACAGGTTATATCGCACGAATCTAACAAATGATCGTGGACAGACACCCATACAAGACCATTAATCAAGAGAAACTTTCAGGTGTAAGTTCTGCTTCCCCATTGGGTAACTCTGTATTTCTACCGCAGATGGAAATGTTCGTGCCTATTAAATGTTTTTGTGGGAAAGTGGTGTTCCAGTTCTTTCGACTTCACTTAAAATAAGTACCCACAGTCTGTATTGCATTTCTTAATTATAAGAGAAATTTCGTTGCAATATATGGAATGCAAGAGGAATCGCTCGCAAGCGCATCGAGTTTTACAATTTCTTTATAAATTGGCATGTCAACGTCGCCTTCGTGTGCGAGACGCATCTGAAATCAAGTTTTCAAATTGCCTGGTAATCATGTCTATCGCAGGGATCGGCCTCTGATATAATACTAGCCATGCGTTTGGGGAAGAGCGATTATTGTTAAGGACGGCATTGATCATCGAAAGACTATCACTCCCAACTATACAGGGTGAATTACATCGAATTTAAAATACTTAAAGGGGGTATTATAGAGGTTAAGATAAACACAAAACGTCCTATGAACATGGGTTCAAATATGAACGATAACTGAGATATGAACAGAAATAAAAATGCCGCCACCAAGATCAACAAGTTAATAACTCAGGTTCTGTAAAGCCTAGATTAATGCAATTTTGGGGAATAACAAGGTACATAAGATTGCGTATACCGTTAAAATTTGACTGAATTCCAGCGAGAAGTTTCCGAGTTACACAGTCAAAATTGTGACAAGTGCTAGTTAGTACTCACAAGTGAACACGTACGTATTATGATGTTGAATGAGTAACTTGGAAACTTCTTGTTAGAATTAGATCAAATTTTAAAGGTATACACAGTCTTATGTACTCTGTTATTCCTCCAAATTTCATTAATCTAGGCTTTACAGAATCTGAGTTATTAACTTGTTGATCTTGGTGGCGGCATTTTTATTTCTGTTCATATCTCAGTTATCGTTCATATTTGAACCCATGTTCATAGGACGTTTTGTGTTTATCTTAACCTCTATAATACCCCCTTTAAGCATTTTACATTCGATGTAAATCACCCTGTATAGGAATGGAAGTCGTTTCCGTGATTATAAATGACGCTGACCCAAGCAAAATTAAGTTTAGCTCATTATATAACTCACCTAAACACAGGCTTGGTCCATGCAAGCTTGATGAGCTGCTGTCCGGGCCCATTCCAGTTATAATAGCGGGTGACTTGAATGGCAAGCACCATGCATGGAACTCACAATCCCCCAATCAAGACGGCAATATCTTATATGGATATACAATGAATAAGATTGCCACCTTTGTTGCTGGTCCCCTTGATGACACGTACTATTGCGGCCATTCTCCTGTTAGTGATGTGCTGGACATTGCTGTTCTTAAAGATTTCTTCAAGCCCTATAATATATTTACAGTAGACGACTGATCCTCTAACCACTGACCAATGATGCTTATCTTTGATGGCTTAAACATGGATATGAAGGTTGGGTTTCGCTCCAAGCAAGACTGGAAACTCTTCAGGGATATTCATCGAGAAAATAGCATTCCATACAAGGAAAATATTGACAAAAAGGACTTAAACACAAATATCGTGTTATCAATGATGCTACTACTTCCACTGCCTCCACTGCTAATCGAAAGCGTCTCGAACATCTCGATCTCCCTCTTTACATCATGCGTCTCATTCTTGAAAGGAATTCCTATAGAAAATTATGGCAGCGTAAGCGACTACCCTTCTTCAAGACGAAGTACAACAGGCTTTTTCGCAAAGACCAGGAAGAGGTTAAAGCTCTACGAACTCAAAGGTGGAGCAAAAAACTGAAGTCCTTGTCAGTCCAGGACAACTCGCTCTGGGGTACTGTAAGGGCCTTAAAAGAAAACAGACCCATCAATTTGCTGCCACTGCTTACTACAGATGGTAATGCTGTCACCAGTGATCGAGATAAGGCTCAACTGATCGCCGACTCTCTGGTAAAACAATTTACCACGCCTTGTGAGGACAACGATTTGTCAACGATGGTTGTATCGCTTATGGGCTCACTCCCTTGTGCTTTTAACCGTGAGGAAAATATTAGTATTCATGAAATCTCTGATGTCATCAAGCGTCTTAAAACCAGAAAAGCAGCAGGTAATGATTCCATCACAAACAGCGCTCTCAAGAATTTGCCTCCTAATGTTGTCTCGACTATTACCAGATTTATGAATGACTGCTGGAGACATGGATACTTCCCTGACAAGTGGAAGGAGTCCGTCATCGTTACCATACTAAAGCCTGGTCTATATCCTACTCTCGCTGTCAGCTACAGACCTGTAAGCTTACTACCTATGATGTCAAAAGTCTTTGAACGCGTCATTCAAAGGAGCATTAACGCTTTCTGTGTGAAGGCTTGTTGCAGATCTAAAACTCCTCTTAACTGTGATAAGTTCGGGGATATTTTGATCAAGTTTGGCATAATGGCCTCATACACGAGATGATTACTTGTGGTTTTCCTGATTATCCAATTGTTATGATTAGTTCCTGTCGAACAGGATATTTCGTGTCAAGGTTGGCTGCTCTATGCCTAACCCTTGTGATGTCACTGCTCTTGTTGTTAGTGTAAGTTAATACGTTGATATCGCCATATTATAAAGAAAGAAAACTGACTCAATAGGACTGCGACTATTTTCACAAGACTGGAAGTAACAAGAGAGTATAGGAAAGTATTGGAAAGTAAGGCCCCCCTCCCTTAAGCTTCTAGAATTTTTTCCCTGCTCACTAGTGAACCATTTCTTTTGAAACAAGTGTGCATAGAACGGCAATTTAGTTGCCTATGAAACTACCATATACTTATGTTTCAATTATTTAATTTACTTCAATTTAGTTAGCAATTTCAAAAACCTTGCAAATGGGCCACCTTATAATCATTGTACTTAAAGGACAACTCTACGGTCACATACAACTTTACTTAAATCGAAAGACTAACCTATTAATAACATCATAGCATACTTAATTTTTTTAAACTCGAATCCTAAATGTGTGAAAAACGAAAATTCCGAGCGCGATTTGAAATCGGAGGCATCCATCTTGGGTAGAGGCGTGACGTAGTGCGAGGATTGCTCTCATCAAGCTTTGCAGTGAAGCTTTAACATTCACTATAGATCTACATTCACTCAGTACTGCGTTCACTACAATTTTCGCAATGTTTGGACATGAAAGCAGCGATTCAGATATTAGTTTTAAGACTTACGAAGATATGGAGGCTTATTTTAACAACCATCTATATAATGAATTGGACAACGATTTGGAGAACCTTGTGGGTGATTTGGACGGTTTAGGCGTGAAACCATATAGTTTAGAACCGCGATCACCCATCATTAGACGAGGAATGCTGTGTCGCCGAATCGACGGAAAATGTATCACCCGCAACAAATTGTCAAGTATAATTAATACGTATGTTATTTAACTGTGAACAATTTCATGATATTAATTTTTAAATTAGGTATAAGTGCACAATATGTGAAGATATGCCGACATCACAAGTGCGAACGTATGCTATCGTGATTATGCCGAGATCGATCAGCATATGCCCAGTGGTTCGGAGTGCATCACCGAAAATTCCGTCTTTTCAGAAATCTGCGTGGATTATAATATGCCAACAAACTAATGTGTCCATTAGATTTGGGTGCACCTGGGAAGAAATAAAAGAAAAGTTCTTCCCCGTTGCGTTGTGACAGCCATTCGAAAAATCTTTCCTTCACAAGAACATTGTGGTTTCAAATACTGTAAAATTTTATTAAAACTAATTAAAATTCTCTCAAGCAATTTTCTTTGTTTATTTGATTCATAACTAAAATTTATGGAAAAACGAACTAAATTTCAGATTATCAAATGTATTTTGTTACACTGATATATTTTAATTTACGATCATCACTAAATATAAACTATTTCAGCCAGTTTAAAATGACAAATGTATTAGCTTCAAAATATTAAACAAAAATTTGCTACTGTTAGCATCATTTACTTATTTAACTCGTAGATTACCTAATATAATTTTAATGGGGTCTTAGTCAAACGTTAAAAGCAATAGCCAATAACTAGTCCCCCTCCCTTTTTCTATTTGTGAATTTTACCAAAAAAGTGGCTTCAAATCATAATCAATTGGCAGCCTCCTCCCTCCCCTCTCTATTTTTGGTTGGCTTCCATGAACAAAATAATTCCCCTTGACGAAGTAGCAGGAGCTCTGAGTTCGTCTATTTTTTGAAAAATTGAATTTTTCGAATGTATTATTTAGAAATGAAAACGAGCTCTATGTTCTTATGTTTCTCATCATTTTCAATCGAATGTGGCCATCTGAACACTTCAAAACGTGTAGTTGCATTTTGTCCGGTTGCGTTTTATCCGGATACCTCTTTAGTTACATAGCCTTGCGCAAATAGATAGTGAGCTTAATGAATACCTTCGTACATTAATACGACAGGATCAATAACAAAACAAAACTTTTCAAAGTGAACGGAGCAGAGTCGACTAGTTCGCGGTCGGAAGCCAGTTGTCTCTTCGATCAAAAATTATCCATTTCTTCCTAATTCTTATTTAGGAAATTGAAGAAATGATAAATTATTATTACTACCTCTATTCTTATAGCCAAATACTAAATAAGAATGAGGCATGACGAATATGCGATTTACCATTCAGGAAGATTGGTCGTAAATATCTACTCAGTGAGAAAATATCAGGAGACGTTAGAGAGAGAGAGCTAATTTTTAATGCTGGAGCATGGCGGTAAAATCCATGTCAGCAAAGTGAATTAGAGAAATAATTAGCATAAATTATTGTTTGAAAGCTTTCATAGTGTGATTTTTTCAGTAAACAAACTAAAAAAAGTTTCAAAATTCATTCAGTGTCATTCATGTAACGTCTCATTTTTTTAAAATCATCCATTCGTGCCTTCGCCTTAAAAGCTACACACATTTCAATAAATATTCATTTACATAGAGTATATTAAATGAATTAAAATGACCAAAATAATTATATAATAAAAGGAATGGTTTGATAATCTTTCATTAACACCACCTTTTTTAATCTCCTCCTTCATTAGAACTTACATTGGTCCCTTTCATTTATTTATTTTATTTTATTTTATTTTATTTTTATTTTATTTTATTTTCATTCAAAAAGGAGATTCACATTTATGTTATTATAACCAAAGTAATATTTGTTAACTCTTTCTATTTTTTTTTTACTTAAAAAGAATCACGCTGTGGAAGCTTACAAACAACTGGGATTAGCATTAAAACAATAAATCGACCGTAGCAGCTAACCTCGTACTACGTCACTTCCGGAAAAATAATGGCCGGCGCGAGGGGAGTGCAAACGCGCTATTTTTTGCTTTTCAAAGCATTTTTTATATAGAAATTATGGACCAAAATTAAAAATTTCAACGGATTCGTGTTATATTGATATCAAAAATTGATATTATGTAAAAAAATTATAATCGAATTTTTGCGTAGAGTTGCCCTTTAAGGTGGCCCTCCATGTGTTCTAAAGGTGGCTCACACATTTTATGCAGCTGGAATAGAATTCAAGCGCTAAAAACATTGGTAGGAAAACATTTATTGGACTGAAAATGTATTTTGCATAGAAACAAAAATGTTTGAATGAGGAAATGGAATTAAAAAGCTTACATACTGAAAAAAACATAAAGCAATTAGTTTATTTGCAAAACGAACAAACAAAATCTTTGATTTTGTCTTTTTTGTGAGTCCTTCGCATTCGTCATGAACTTATTGTCCACAAATTGTGCAGAGGCGCATGTCTTGTACAAGATCGAGCTTGCATAGATGGCAATACCAGCTTTCGCTTCGTTGTTTCACGGTCTTGGTGATGCCACTTGTAGAAGGCTGTTTTTTACAGCTGTTTTGGCTTTTTTGTTTGATTGTTTATGTTCCTTCCCAGGTTTTTTGTCCAGTTTGAATAAGGACTTGACAATTTGCTGTACTTTGTAGTTCAGGGCTTTTCTTCTGGGATTTGTGGATTTCTTTGCTTGTGTTTCCGGGGTTTTCAAAAGTTCTGAATTGATGATGAATTCAATGTGTTATCGGATGTATGGTCATCACTTTCAGAACATGATTCACTATGTTGAATTTCATCTACCTCAGTAAGCTTACGCTTCTCGGCTTTCTGTCCAGAAGTACTGATTGCTCAGTTCCTGTTGGTTCTTGAACTTTTTCGAGAGTTTCTGAATCAGCAGATCGATGAGTAAGTTTGCTTGGGCAGAAGGCTTCTTCAGGAATTCTGTATGGCGAACTAACATTTGCTAGGGTTGCTCACTTGAACCACACAGGAGTGAACAGTTTTCTAAAAATACTTTTTCGAATTACTCTATCGGATGTTTTCGTGCGACTCCAATGCAACATAACTTGATCATCCCAGAAAGTTTCAACAGACTTGAAAACTGATTTGTTCATAGGTTGAAGCTCGTGCGTTGTGTTACTAGAGAGACAATACAATATAATGTTGTGAACGTCTGCAGCATCGACAATTCTTGCATCAAGATGGGATTTGGATCCATCAAAAATAAGGAGTGCAGGCCTTGATGAATTGAATTCAGCAAAGTGATTTAGCCAGTCTATGAAAACGTTTGTCGTCATCGAACCTTTTCTTGTCATGAAGGCTTTGCTTCCACTTGGTAAGTTCTCTTCCCATTCAGATTTCTTTCGCTGACCTTTAAACAAAATGACAGGAGGCACCACTTTACCCAAAGCATTTCCACAGGCAACGACAGTAACATTCTCTCCGTGTTCAGGAGCTTGAATATGGACACGCTTAGATCCCTTTTTAGCCAAAACTGAGAGTTGCTTGTGTAAACACAACTGTATACCTTTCTTATCCATATTATAGATGGATTGGGGTTTCTGCATCACATTAGGATCAGTCATTAATCTTTCTAATTTACTGAAATGACTAGAGGCAAGCCAAGCAGGCTTACAGCCTGTGAAATTTATGTTATGAGTATTATAGGTATTCTTGGAAGAAATGGACGCATTCAAATAATTGCCTTTGAGAATCATTCTATTTTATATTGGTTTGTCTTAACAAAATCATTACCTCTTTTCTGGAACTCACTCAGGTTCATCCATGTCACCACCTTCGCCAGCATCGAGTTTTGATAATTGATGAAAATATGAAAGAAAATTCCACTCACCAGGAACCTTCTACTCACCGTGCAGAAGCGCCAACCAATTGCGCCAATGGCTGTGGATTTTTCTTTCCTATTTTCATCAATTATTTAAACATCTGAGGTTTGGCGTGGGAAAAAATCCTCTTTAGATCATTATTTACTTATTTTCACCGAGTTTTTAGTCAGATCGTCGATAAATGCCCTCAATCTTAACCAAAGACTGTCGCGACGATGTCGGGTCTATGCACCGAAGTTTCATACGGAGCCAGCTGTTTTGTTATTTGAGTCCAATTTGGATTGCATGTAAATGTGATGAAGAGATCCTGGTAGTTTTGCTGCAATGCACATTTGCTCCCGGTAAATGACATAGGTAGAACACAGGCCTTTCCTGCTTTCAAATTAAAGTTTTGAACAGCCTGATTTTGAGTAATCCATTAAGCCAAATGGTAAGCCTCCACTCTCAAAGTCTTCTGATTTTAGCCGGCCTCCTTCAACTTTTAAACCGCGTCCACAATACTGTATACTGCTGAGTGAGTTTTCCCACCTGCAACACCGGATTAAACAGTCTTGGCCTTTCGTACAGTTTGTAGGAATAGAAGGCTAACATGCTGAGTTTCGTCCCTTCAATGCTCCTGAATTTTATCTTCCAGCCTTCTTCTCCAGAAGATACAGCAACGGGTAGGTCATTGGATCACAATTCGGACTCCAAATCGACATGTGTTGTAAGTTGTTCCGTGCATAGATCTTAAATGGTGGTTGGTTCTCCATCGTCGGCTTCAAACACTGCTGCTACCGCATTGACAGTTGGCAAATTATATCTTCTGTGATCGCGCTGTATTATCGACATTTAAACGTTTCCTGGCATCCTTCATCATCTTGTAAGCACGTGCAAAAGGATTGATATTTCTGATGTTCCTGTGAAATTTCTGTTTTGAGGATCACAAATTCATGCACCGGTATATCCACTTCTGTCGAGTGATAACAAAAAGTAATTGGTATTACTACAAAGACATTGATGATATGACCATTAGATTAGGCTTAATTTATTCTTACTCAGAACAAAAATGTTTATTTTTACATTTGAGCACCATTCCATTTACCTTAGAAAAGTACATCAGTGTTAATTTACAAATAGGTACATGCTAATTATCTTCCAAAATTTCACAGAATACAGAGTTATAAATATAACTAGTAGGATCATTGGAGAATACTTTTCCTTGCTTGGAACATGATCTAAACTGAAATCAAAAGTCTGCTTTGTTTACCCGAGGCATGTAAACAAAGCAGAGTGAACTATTATTGTCAGCTTCTAGACAGAAGGCCTGATAACGGAAACGTAATACATTATTGGCAAGGCATGTTAACAAACCAGAGTGAACAATTGTTGTCAGTTCCGTCTCGTGTACCACTTCAGACTTTAGAGAAAGAAAGATCACTTACTATGGCACGATTGAGTTTTTGAGCTCTAGCAGGATTCATTTTTTGAGATTTACGGGTTGAAATATCTGGATGCCTTTTGAGAAATAAAAAAGGCACGTTCTACCAGCCATGCCATAGTTGAAAGAGTTCTTGATGTTATTTGCATCACAGATGTCGAAAACAGTTTTTTGAAGTGTCTTCTTTGTTATCGGAACTCCAACATCAGCGAGCTTAAATATTCTTCTGCAAATTTCATCCTCTTCTTTCTCTTGTAGAGTACTTGGTCTGCCTTTCACCTTATTTCTGATTCCTAATTGCAATAAAATATTATGTTTTCAGCGCAGTAAATAAACAATATCTTTTTAAGCTTCAACACACAAAGTTACTTGATGCTATATGATTCCGAAGAGTAGTCCTTGGAACACTGTATGCTCGTGCTTCCCCTCGTACTGTCATGTCACGGATCGCCACGGCTTCCATTGCCTTTTGTAATTGGTCTTCTGACCACGTCAGACCCAATTTTTTACCCTGCTTGGTTACTTCTGTTTGTTTTTCAGTCATATTTTCTATTAAAAATACAACAAATCAGTAAAATTACATTGTAATTATAATTGTAGTGTTTGTTATACATTATAATTTTATTATAATGGTTGCTCCATGCTCTTAATACAAATAAGCTATGGATAACAATAGATCTAATAATTCATAAGGAGTTGGTTGATATATTACACGTTGAAGTTCTAACAATACTATAATGTACCATTAGGGCACGTGCTACTAAACCAATAAGCATTATCATTATTTACTCGTTATATTCACTCATAGCACGTCATTACGAGTTGTTTGAGATATTACTTGCCATATCTCAGCATTGAAAGTTCCAATGGTATCATATGGCACCATTAGGGCACGTGCCACTAAACCAATAACCATTATCATTATTTACACGTGATGTTCACTCATGGCACTTTGTTACGAGTTGTTTGATATATTACTTGCCGTATCTTAGCATTAACAGTTCCAATGATACCATATGGCACCATTAGGGCACGTGCTACTAAACCAATAACCATTATCATTATTTCTTCGTTATATTCAGTCATGGCACGTTGTAACGAGTTGTTTGATATATTACATGCCATACCTTAGCATTTAAAGTTCCAATGGTACCATATGGTATCATTTGGCACCTTTAAGGCACGTGCCACTAAATCAATACCATTATCATTATTTACTCGTTATATTCACGCATGGCACGTTGTTACGAGTTGTTTGATATATTACATACCATATCTTAGCATTGAAAGTTCCGATGATACCATATGGTATCATCTGGTACCATTAGGGCACGTGCTACTATACTAATAACCATTATCATTATCTGCTCGTTATATTCATTCATGGCACGTTGTTACGAGTTGCTTGATATAGTACATGCCATATCTTAGCATTGAAAGTTCCAATGGTACCATATGGTATCATATGGCACCTTTACTGCACGTGCTACTAAACCAATACCATTATCATTATTTACTCGTTATATTCACTCATGGCACATTGTTACGAGTTGTTTGATACATTACATGTCATATCTTAGCATTGAAAGTTCCAATGGTACCACTACTACTAAACAATTCACACCAACATTATTTATGCGTTATATTCATTCATCCTTGCACGTGCACGTGCCATTAGACCAATATCTGCTATCACTAGTTATTCTTATATATTCGTTCATGTTGTGACAATTTGTTTGATATATTACATGCCATTTCTTGTTATAGGAAATGTTTAAAGGGGTATTATAATGGTACCATTAAAGCACGTGCCATTAGAGCACGTACCTATTCCGGCTATCTGACGTTCGTACGTGTTCGTGCTCTGTCCCATATTAATGGATTGGTGAAAACAGACTGTGAAAAAGTTAATTCGTTTTCTAGTTATTGTAATAAATACTAAGCTCCCTAGGAATAAAAAAATTCTCTTGATTTAGTGACCGATCTGCCCTTTCAATAATTCGTCAAACACGTGCATCCTGCACGCGCAACATCTCATTAACGTTTAGAGCACGCGCAGAGCCGAACCCATGTTCTCAACACGCGTTTTCCCGAATGTGAGGATAATTCGTTTCTTCCAGCTATTAAATACATGCACTCTTTCTATTGCAACGCAATGAATTGTGGGAATTGTGTCTACGGACGGACGGATGGACAGCTGGACATAAGCAAATTTTTATAGAAAAAGTGCTGAAAATTCGTTTGATAGACTTTTTTTTATCTTCGAGGGTTTAGCAGCGTTAGCATTTCTTGTTTAGACTCCAGTTTATGAAAGAAGATACTATTTTAGAGGGTCCACTCAGGAGACAGCTTAAGCGGAAATGTTGCGGGAAATTTTTAATTGTGAAATGCGCGCGGAGGCGCCACTTTACGCAACCCATGCGGATCTGCATCCGCTCCGCCAGGAGTTTTCTATGTGAAACAAGCTTAACATGGCTTTTTCGAGTAAATAAATTTGAATTCGATTAATAAAATTATAGAAAAGTATAAAAAAATGATATTTTTTTTAAAATTTACTTCTAAAGTTTGGGTTGGAAAAGAAGAATATAAACAAGGGAGTGAAATTTGAAGAATCTTATATTTCTCATGTCAACACCCCTTTTTCTCTTTACATACAAAACGCACAATGACGATTGAGGTATCAATCGAAAGAATTTTTAACAGGCTTCTGACACCGTACACAACATTTCGTTAAAACACGCTGTTTCATTAGAAATTGTAGTTAATTAAAAATAACGAATAAGTTGCCCCTTAGTGTATAGGCAATTTCCCCGCAAAACACAGAAGAGAACTGTGACTCAATAATCTCAACGATTGCACTGCGAAAATTTTGCACAAGTACACTGGTCTTTTTAGTATTGATTCAATGGAAATGGAGTTTTTATTACACGACGGAAAATAAACAGTTCTTTAGAGCCGCTTATTTCTCACGTGAATCTCGTATAACCAAAAACAAATAATGTGGAAGCTTTGGTAAATTATACAGGTCAACAAAAAATAACTTCTTTAACATTAAGAGCTGATTCTTGTGGTTTTTTGTACTGAATCCGTGTATGACCTCAGTTTTTTCCTATCACCCACGGATTTCTTGTTTTTCAACGAAACATTTTAAATTATTCAGAGTTTGGGGGCCTGATAAATTTTCTTGTGGCCCAAAATATGGACACTATAACATTGCAGCCGCTTCTCTTCATACCCATTACTTTAACATTGCAATCTCTATGTGCATAACTTGGAAAAGTGACGTCACAGAAAAAATGTAAAAGCAGATTCGGATTCAGCACATAAAAATCACAAGAATAAGGCAAATTCATTCAAAAAGTTTTTTCATCGATGGTCTGTGTTATTATGAAATACCGTACACTATACTAGATTTTGTATTTCAATACGTTTCTGTGAGGTAACTCTATTTTAGATTTCAGTTATTTATTAAACGTAACGACGTTCAAATTATACAATCAAACGCTTTTAGATGATACAGATATTGAAAACGTTATTCCATTTTCTACTGACAGTACCTTACAGTATCTGAAAACTTAGATAAAATATGAAGACTGAAAAATATCCGCACACTTTATTACATATATTATTTTCAGATTAAACTTTAAGAAGACATGAAAAGAACTTATATAAATGAACCGTGCTGTACAACCAAATTTACCTGGGATAGTAAGGAAATTTGTTTAAATGAAAAATTAATCACGAGTGAATGAATTTAGAAATGAAAGGTTAAACAAATGCTAATAAATTGTTTGCACAAGCTTACACATTGAATAGATATAAAATTTAGATTGCACATTGCGATGTATTTGCACAGGGACAATTTTTTTGTGAGTGAGGAAAAAACGGTTTCCTTTGTACCATGTTTGCCATAATACTTTATTCTTTTGAAATAGGGAAAAATAGAATTTTTTCCCTAATCCCCCGTGTGTTAAAGTTATTCTTTTCAGAGAATATTTTATCCGGTAAAATTTAAACTGAAATTTTATTTAAAAATCGGAATAGAAGTAAAATAAGGCTTCCACTTTATTGTAAAACGGTTCTTTTTCCTTAATCGCTATTCAGAGGTTGTTAAAGAGAAGTAGCCAACAGCAATATTTAAGGATATCCTCTTGAGTAATCTATGTCCCTCAGAGAACTAGAGAGCAAATGTAGAAAAATGGGCCATTCCCTCAAGTGAAAAGAAATGGATAACGTTGATGCCACTGCGCTTCCAGTTATTTCTGTAATAACTCTAGGGACCGACGACGATTCTCTCGCCACTTCGTCCCAGACTTCAAACGAAGACCACTTTATAAAGCTATATCTATTAGAAATAAGTGTATTTACGTGTAACGACTCAATAGAAACGAATAAAGTGCTTGCAACTCATGATTTCATTCAAATCTCAACGCGCATATATAAATAACTGGTAAGTTTTACTGGTATATATAAATACACGGAAAGAAACACTTTCACAATTGAAATTTTATTTTTGATATCTTGTCATTCATTTTAGACTTTATCATTTTGTAAATAAAAGTTAACAGGAAAATAAGCTTGGAGCCAAAACAGCAGTGGCGCCATCATGCGGAGAAATATAGAGAACTACGGAATTTCACTATTTCCCTTCTATGATTATGGTTGAAGTAACGAGCTGTCATTTGAGTTGGAATAACAGCAGGTGTTGCTTCAGTGGAAATTTATCGAAGAAAAGTTGTTTGTGTTAATGAATGGTTGAGTTTATCATTGTACAGCACTGGATCAACAGTTGCAAAGATGGCGAAACTGGAATACTGGATTTGTGGGGCAAACAAAGGGTTAGATGACCTCTGCCAGTAACCGATGAGTTTCGCAAGAAGTTTAACTGATGAACTGATTCGGAAACACTAGCGTGAACTCAGCAAAAAAGTGCTTACCCCTTCGAAATTTCACAATAGCATGTGGTTCACATTATTGCTTTGCTTCTATATCTGAAGATTTGTGCACGACTGAAATGAAAGGCTGACAGACTTGAAATTTGTCAGCGACTTCTGTCTAGTAACGCGAAGGAGCTGTTTTTCACGATATCTTTTACTGAAGATGAAACATGGATGTACCATTATGAACCCGAAACAAAATGTCAGTCTATGGAATATCGACCAAAAAGATTTACAACAGAAAAAAAAATCAAATCAAATCCTTCAGCTAGAAAAGTCATATCAACTGGAACTTATCCGTATTGAATGTCTGGAACATGGGACAACAATTAACTCAACTTCCAAGAAGAATCTGCGAACTTTTAAAATAAAACGCACAAAGAACAGCTCTACGGTCAATACCATTTGCTTTTAATTTAAAGATTAGCTCATTATTAACATCGTGGCATATTTGAATTTTTTTTAATTTGAACACTAAATGTGTTCAAGACAGAAAATTCTCAACGCAATAGCGAGGTGTCCATCTTGGTGACGACAACGGAGTCATAGTTTTGCTTCACAGTGTAAATTAATGCTTCACACGCGAGATTAATCATCATCAATACAAGCATAAATAAAATGAAATTAATTAATTTATTACATATTAATGATAATTAATATCGCATGCGATGTATTAATTTACACTGTGAAGCAAACACATCACTCCGTTAACGTTATCAAGATGGACGCCCCGCAATTGGAAATAGCGTTCGGAATCTTCTTTTTTTTCACACAGTTAGGATTCGAATTAATTTTTTTTAATATGCCACGATGTTAATAATGCGCCAATCTTTCGATTTAAATAAAGTTGTATAGACCGTAGAACTGTCTTTTAAGAAGAACTCGAAGGGAGAAAGTGAATGTTTTGCTGCAACGTGAAAACGCTAGGCCACACATTTCTCAGACCATCATGGAAAAGTTGATGAAACTGACCCTCAACACATTAGCGTATCCACCATTGCGTCCACACTTTTCCAACCATCTTTTCCTTAAAAGCGTAGAAATCACCCAGACTCCGATGATAAAACAGCAGTCAGGAGGTGATTGTGAAATGGAAACTGAAGTTCTTCCTCATCGTTGAATGAAATGTATTCAGTATCTGGTTCACATTGAAAAATGAAGACAGGTAGTTAAAGTGCATTTTTTACGAAAAGTTTCTGTGATCATTCATTGAAATATTTCCATCTTATTGCTGTATAAGTCATTTTTTGAAGTATTACTTCTCATTCAAACTTCGTACAAGAGAAAAAAAATGTAAAAAAAAAATTATGCATAAATTACTTTATTTAATCACGCACAGCTGTCATATGTTGTGACCATAGGAATATTCTTCAGAAATTCAAGCAGGCATTTTTAGCATTTATTCATAGAAAAGTACTTATGTGATCGGTTTGTCCAGCTGACGTTAACGAGATGGTGTGCGTGCAGGATGCACGTGATTGACGATTATTGAAAGGGGAGATCGGTCTCTAAATCAAAAGAATTTTTTTATTCGTATGGAGCTTATTTATTACGGTAACTTGAAAACGAATTAACTTTATCACACTCTATTTTCACCAATCCATTAATATGGGATAGAGCACGAACAAGTTCGAACGTGAGGTAGCCGGAATACATACGTGCTGTAATGATACCATTACGATACCCCCTTAAATATTTCCTAAAACCAGACATGGCATGTAATATATCAAACAAATCGTCACGACATGTCATGAACGAATATATAAGAGTAGCTAGTGATACCACATATTGGTTTAGTGGCACGTGCTTTTTTCTACGTGTAAGGATGTCTCATGAATGAATATAACGCGTACGTAATGAAATATTGATAGTGGGAATTGTTTAGTAGTACGTGTTTTAATGGTACCATATGGAAATTTCAATGCTAAAATATGGAATGTATTACAACCTCTAACAATTAAGCTCTGTGAATGTCCTCATATTGCTAACGGTCGTAAGAGTGCGCTACCGTCGTATCCTGCCCCAGACAGGTCGAAACATGTCTAAACGAATTTGAGAGAATCAGCGCTGCGAATGTGTTTATAGTGTTTAAACAGGACATTGAAGAGTGAAGGTGTAGTGCGCGTGGTCGAAACCCAAAATGTATCAGCGAACGAAAGAGACTCATGAAATGCTGACAACAGTTTACAAAGAAAGTGGTATCACTTTGAAGTGTGTTTATGAGTGGTTTAAACGGTTCCGAGGAGGCCGAAACACCGTGGAAGACGCCCCCTGAAGTTGCCAGACATGCAACATAATGTTACGATTCAACTGAAGGCTATCCCTAAAAACGACTACGCCAGGAGTTTCCAGGACTTGTACAGCCGTTCCCAGAAGTGCATTACCATCGACGGGGATTACTTTGAAGGATAGTAACTACTGTTTCATGTAAGCCAACAATCCACTCGCAATATGAGGTCATTCACCGAACTTAATAGTCAGAGGCTGTATATCAAACAACTCGTAACAACGTGTCATGAGTGAATATAACAAATAAATAATGATAGCGGGAATTGGTTTAGTAGCTCGTGTCTTAATCTGTACTATTATATAAAAGAAAGATCGAAAAATGTATACACTCATTCATTTGTCACGAAATCTCCAGAACTACAAAGCTACAAACTTGAAATTTGGCAAGAATATTTCTCTTGGCTTCTAGGTGCTCGCTAAGAAAGGATTTTATTTTTTCTTTCTTCCTTTCCATTTTAGTTCATTTTTAAAAATCAATTTACCTGGAGCTAAATGGGATTTTTACCAGCTTTAAAAAATTGTGACGTTTGCTTTGTTAATGAAGATTTTTGCGATTGTTCCGTGAAGCAGCATCAGCAATGATGCAAGTCTTTCGCGCGGTAATACAATTTATCTTTTATTTTCTACAGAGTCCGCCAAAAAATGTATACACACTTTACTAGATATCATCTATAATTTTTTCCGTAACAGCAAAATCGAAAGCTTACACCCCAATATTATTACACGTATTGAATGAAGACGATCCAGATAAAAGACATTGCCACAATTGCCACCTAGGCATAGGAGATTACTGATAAGAATTCGCTGGAAAATGGATAGGAGCAACTGTTCGCCGTATTCAAAAATATCTTAACGCTGATGATATTCACTTTGAACAGCTGTCGTAATTGTAGGATCAGGAGGACTTATATTCATCGCTTGATGCCTCTATGAATTTAGTGTTACAACTTTTATATAGTTTTTTTTTGCTGAAGTGTGTATACATTTATTTGGCGGACTTTGTATACAGGGTGTTCTTGAATAACGTGTACAAACTTGGGCGGGGGGGGGGGTGATAGAGGGATCAAATCAAAGCAACATTTACCTCTTTCATTTTTTTCTCTGGGCATTGCTTTTGAGATAAAAAATGTTGAAATCCTACCTGCAGGAAACAGTTGTTTGGATTCTGTGGGGACACATACAGACATTGGTATACGAGACAGCAGTGGGATCCGATGAAGAGCTGGTAGCCAGAATCGCCATAGCTGCGGACCATATTCGCGAAGAACCAGGAATTTTTGAACGTGTACGTGAATCCATGCGGCGACGTTGTGAAACATACATTCATGCCAGAGGGAGTTAATTAGAACACTTATTGTAAAACATTTGCAAGTTTCATAAAAAAACAAGTCACATTATTGTACTGTACGCAATGTGTTTTTTGTTCTTTTTATTACTTGATTGACCATGATTTTGACGTGTTCCAGAATTACGGGTTGAGTGGTATATTACGTCTACGCGACGTCCAACATTTTTTATTTCAAAAATAATGCCCAGAAAAAAATAAGAGGGAAATGTTGCTTAGATCTGATCCTTCTATCATCCCCCCCCCTACCCCAAGTTTGTACACCATCCTATATACATAAATATGAAAAACTATATTTTTCTCGAGCGACGCCGGGTACTTCAGGTAGTTCATAATGATTTCGATATGACCCATTTCGGGAAATATGTTCAAGAGCTCATGAAAACCGTGCTGCCTATTATGGTAAATCACGATAATGATCTAGTGGTATCATATGGTATCGTTGGAACTTTCAATGCTAAGAAATGGCGTATAATATATCAACCAACTCTTTACCAGTTGTTAAACCTATGGTTATCCATAACTTATTGTTATCAAGAGCATATTGCTGTTAGCCTTAATAATATCTAAAACTAATTATCGTGAGATATATTGCTAATTGGTAGCAGTTAATCGCTTGCTTCAATGGTAGATGATAACGTAGAAACACTTTAGTAATTGAATATGAAAAAAATAATAGATGCTTACGCATAACGCTTCAGCAATTGAGGTTCACTTCGTTTTACATTATGTGAGAATTCCTACAAATTAAAGAACTTCACTCATATACATAAAGAATAACTTCAAATACCGGGTGATTCAGTCAATTTCTGACCATTTCAGTACTATGATTTATTGACTCATTAATGTTTACAAACTTAGCATTTCAGTTCGGAGTTTTTATTTCCGTGGAGAAGTCTTGATAATATGCTCAATGTGGCCACCACGAACGTATTGAACTGCTCGCAGCCGAATGGTGAAGTTGTTCATAACTCTATCCAGGTTTTCTGCATCCACAAGGGTGCAGCAGTCGACGATGCTTTGTCGCAGCTGGTCTAGGGTTCTTGGTGCTGTAGTGAACACACTGTCTTTAAGGAACCCCCAGAGATAAAAATCACATGAGTTTAGGTCAGGACTCGTAGGGGGCCAAAGAAAGCCACCCCCGAATCGATCTGGAAACCTGTTTGAAATGACACGATTTCCGAATTTCTGACTGAGAAAATCTAGCACTTCATTAGTGGTTTGAGACCTAGTTCCATCCTGTTGAAACTATTGATGTCGAAGCGGTATACGCCTCCTTCGCAGCTCGGGGATGAAGAAGGTTTCCAACGTTACGGTGCCCTCAAAAAAGAACGGACCAACGATGCCTCTTTTGGAAATCGCGCACCAAGCCATAACCTTTCGTGGATGAAGAGGTGACTTATGGATTTCATGAGGGTGCTGGGAACCCCAAAAACGAACGTTGTGTTTATTAACGTCACCTGACAGATGGAAGAAGGCCTCATCTGACACCCACTGGTTGTCCACAATGCCCTGATTGGCTTCCATTTCTGCTCCAAACTCCATCGCAAATTGTTGTCGCTTCTGTCTTCCAGTGTCTGTTAACTCCTGATAAACATGGATCTTATACGGGAACAGGTGTAAATCCTTTCTCAAAATTCGCCACGTCGTGGTATACGACAGCCCTTCTTCAAGGAACAGATTTTTTGGTAGGGGAATCGATCAACCTTGTGCGAACATTTTCGACAACTTCGGCCGTTCGAACACGAGCTTCACTCCCACTTTTTTCTTGCCTTTAACACATCCAGTGGCACGAAATTGCTTGACAAAATCCATGATTGCTTGCCTGCCTGGTGCGTCTCGATACTTATACTCCTTCCGGAACTTTGCACGGTTACTGGTGATTTTGTCTCGAAATACCATTCGACAACCTTGCATTTCTGCTCTGTTGATAAAGCGGGCGCCATTTTTCAACAATACGATTTTCATGCAGCGCCGTTGCAACAATACAAACTCCAACTATTTAGAAATTCGATATGGCGCTCATATTCTTTCAGTTGTTTATCCCTAATGCATGTCATTCGAGTGAAATGGTCAGAAATTGACTGAATCACCCTATATATAAAGAATAACTTCACTCTTCATTTAACCTTTCAGTTCTTCAAGGTTATTCGTTTAAATTCTCTCTATACATTAGTTTACTTAAATAGTAATTTATAATTTAGTTTCAAATTTATATATTTTTATAACTTTAGTGTTTTAAAATGTAGATTAATTCTATGTATCCATGTATGATGCTGTAACACGAAAATATGCTCCCTTGTTATAATGGCTAAAACTCCTAATAACCAATTGAAATTCATTTAATCCTCCCAAATTCACTTATATTTTATTGCTTAACGATTCTGTTAAGTTAATTCGGCTAGCACGCATTCATTTTCCCGGTAGTTTTATCGACAAATCTGACTGAATTTTTCGGTCTATTGTTAAAATGAAGTGAATGCGTGCTAGCCGAAGGAATCTTAACGGACGCTGGTCCAAGCCAGTCTCAGCAATTGTTAAATGATAAATTAAAAGTAACAGTATAAATTGATTGATGTATCACAAGCTTATCTTGAAAGTTTGACAGAGCTGAGCTAAGACTTTGATGATCGTGCTGTTAGAAACAGAATTTTAAAAGGGTAATCCGTACTCATGTTATCGTGAAGGTAGTCAGACGGACGGACAAATAAACGTACAGACTAAGCGTGCATTCTCTTTAAGGTGCGGCCACACAGAGCGCGACGCACGCGACGTTCTGGACGTTTTATTTGCGCAAATATTTTCTGGATGTCCAAAACATGAGTCGTGGACGGGCATGCGCAGTAGACAAGCAATAATGACATGTTCATCGCCTACAGGTTTATTTTTGCTTTCGGTGATTCAATCATGTGAACATGCTAAGATTATGGCGTTTCTGAGCAAATGAATACAAAAGAATAATAAAAAAATAGTGGGTTTATATAGATTGCAAACTAACTAGTTTCAACGTTTATTTCTGTATTTTTCAAAAATCAAAACGAGTTATTCCTTTATCTTAATATTTGATATTGTAAAGCTTCGGTCCATATCATTCCGAAATACTACGAATAAAAATTTGGCATATTTATAATTATATCGTAATATTTATAATTAATTACAATAAGTACCGTATAATTATATTAATTCATTATAAATGTAATATTTAAATTTAGCCTTCTCTTTACGTAAATCTTTAAATAAGCAATGAAATAAATACAAATCGAAGCGAACATAGCATACGTCGCGTAGCGCTCTGAGTGGCCGTAACTTTAATAGTAAAAGCATCTGAAAATATATTAAGAAAAAAATTATTGTCTAGTTTTATGTCACATTAATGACTGGAATGAGCATGACTGAGATCATCTTCTGCATCTGGATTGGTTCTTGTAGTTGTAGTTATGTTATTCCAAAATCGTATTATTTCCTGCTCTGCATATATGTAAACAAACTAGTTTCTTTAAGTCCACCATTTACAAAGTATTGGCAGATTCCTCTCCTGTATAAAACCCTATCTTACCATAAAAAGGAAGAAAAAACTGGATAAAACAAAAAACGAATTACCTCTCAGTCCACAGTAAATTGAGAAACAAACCCTATAAATCCTATCCGGTTTGTTTTTCAATTTATTGTGGACTAAGAGGCGATTTGTTTTTTGATTATAAGTGTGTTTTTCTGGAAGATGAAGATTTGGTAATAAGTTTCTTAATTCATTTGTGTCTACAAACAATCTTCTTTTCCTCATACATTTCTAGGAATTGTTGACCTAATCTTAAACCTGACAGTAATAATATTCAGCACAACCTTTCTTTTCTGCAGTAAATGATGCTTCTGTCTACAGAGGGTATGAGTTGAAAAAAAAATTACACGTTGGTATTTTCGTGGGTATGTTTTCTCTCTGGGGTAATGACAGTCAGTGGGTTACCAGAGTACCTGGTGTCTGCTTATAATGTCATTTTTTTTTTTTAAACTTCTTACATTTTTTTCACTGTTGCCTAATGAAAGAAAACTTGTTTTTCATAAATCTTAGGATCAAGTTGTTTTCTAAATCATTTGAAAAAAGTATGTGTAGAGTGACAAACTATAGCAACAAACTATAGACAAAATAATTTTCTAGCAACATAAAATGGCCATAAATAAGCAAGGTCACTTTCTAAATCAGTTTAAAAAACACTGGTAAAAAATTGGCACGCTATATTAAGTCAATTTTTAAAAAATATTCCTGTTATTAAATTACACTGTTATTGCCTAGAGTGTTACTTACTCCTAAAATGTATTTTTATTTTTATTTTGATCTACTGTCTCTCAATTTCAGTAGGCTTGCAGAGTTTGTCAAAATTTCCCGTGCCTGTATTATTCATCGTTATGGGCTTTTCCAATGGGACCAGTTAATCTTGTCTTATATATTGCCTATACTTGAGAAACATTTTCACTCATTTTTTTATATCTCTTTCTCCAAGCATTATCTAACTTCTAACAGACAGAGTGTCAAATAAATTTTGCTCACCTGAGAACACTGATAAATTTCATTTTATGTTTGTAAAGCTGAGTCACATGGCAAGATTATATCAACGATAATGACTAGAGAGAAAGTAAAATATACTCTCGGAATTAGGATACGAGCTCGGGTGGTTGGTATTAAAATATTTATTTAATCCTATCCTAACAAATACTGCTTGTTTTCACGACTGAAGAACAAAGCATGGACACTTTGCCTATGGATTTTAATTAAAAATCCTATAGGAATAAAATCTGTCACTACACTAAGGAAACTTTTTCCAGTATTATTTGCTCAAAAGTAACCTATTCATTTTAGTGAGTGAGCTAAAAAAAAACCTTTAATAAACCTGCCATAATAAACCTCAAATGAGGCAAAAGAGACCTCAAAATAAAAAAGTAAAAGAGTATAAAACAGGAGCAGCATTTGTGATATAGCTTTAACACTGAATAATACACGATCTGTTTTTATGTTACATTCTATATTAATTATACCATTAAAATTTCTCAGGGGACTTAGTTTTCTAATAAATAAAACCAACGCATTAAAGTTTGCGTCGGAATGAAGAAGATTCAATTAATTACTCGCTAACTTTTATTTGACTTTCACACACAAAAAAAAAAATTTAACTTTTAACAAAATTGCTAATATTCATTATTTTCAAAATTTCAGTCCCCTGTCTTATTGTCTACAGAAAGCTTAATCCTCTGTTGCTTTTATTTGAACTTTTATTATTACTTTTTTTATGACAGACGTGTTAAATGGTCCTTTATATTTTAAACACGTTCCTATTTTTTTCCATTTATTCCGCATAAAGATGATGTTATGAAAAGGGTCGTTGCGAAATCAATAAGATACTTTAACATTCCTCTAAGTTGATATTCAGTTAGACCCGACATCTGTCTCTGCCGCTTGCATCCTTTCTGTCATGTGTCGATATCATCTCCAGACACTGAAAATTCATTAACATTCTATGATTTGTGCAAACACTGTAAATAAACCTTCTTGAACAAATATAATAAAACTGAAAAAATGGTTATAATACTTGTCACACTATATAAAGTACCAATTCATTAATGGCAATAACAAATATATGAAAAAGAGTACCTATCTCTCTCTCTCTCACATTCCTAGTCAGAAAGATGTGACAGAAATATATAGCAAAACTAATAGCGAAGGAAAAATCGGGGCTAGTTTTTACAGTTTATACCTTTTATTTTTTTATCCAGTTTGAGTTTTTATGCTTCTCGTCAGCATCAATGTTTACACGGTATTGTTACTACAAATGTATTTTTCAACTTTACAATTAATTGATTTATTTATCGTTAAAAATTAGAAGAAAAATGTGTTGATTTGAACCCCGATTATTGGGTGACTTGGCACAGTGTTAGGCGGCATGTTAATATCTGTCATGTATAGAACTAGTGCGCAGTGGAAATTTATGCTAGACCTAAAAAGGACAACAGAGTATATCTTTTGACAAGATTTATTCAAACAAACAATATAGAAAATAGTTACAATAAAAATTATGAATGAATGAATGGGCTGCGATCTTACTGAACCGTAAGAAACACCTGCGACCGACTGACCGGTCTGCCCTGCGAAGCGAAATTAGCTTCGCTTACACACTAACAAATAAATGCATATTAGCAAATGAACATCACTAAATATTAGGACCTCATAGGGGCTTTAGATTTGATTAGAATACTTGACCCTGAAATCTGACCCACGGTCCACCCTCGGGAAGAAAAACATCCCGGGTTCACAAAAACAAAATTTCTGTAAGCTACTCTTAAAGTAATTAAACAATTACAGCAACACACTCAATAACGATAGCTTCCTTGCTTAAAAGGAGCATCGGGATCTCGTCCCTTTGTTAAAACTAACTCCGACGGAGCCGGTCAAAAAAATGTATAGCCGTAGGGGTTTGCTCGCCCAAAATTTTGTGGCTGCGACGAATCCACCCTTAGTGAAAAAATCGCAAACGCCGGAAACTGCAAAAGATAAAGGGGAACGCAGTATTAATTATTAATCAAGCCAAATGACCGCTCGCCCAAATAGCACAGAAATTAACGGTGCTCGTTGCCCGAAAAAAACAAAACTACCTGTAATAGAACGCTCTGGCGTAAGAAGACATACTTAATGCCAGACGATATTCTTAATCTTTTAAAATACAGGCCGCTCGTTCGAGCATCGAGCACTACTAGTCTTGCGCACTTACGCGCTGAAGAGAGAGCAATTTATTTCCAATGGAACGCACGCGGTAACGAGGTACACCAGAAAATTTACCGACCTTACGAGGGCTCTATGTGGCCCAATCCGTGCATCCAAAAGGTTTCCTGTGCCTATGGAGTGATCCAAACGGCGGTTTCCTCTGGATCAGCTGGGCATCCAAATCGACTAATAAGTGCAGGTAGGCCGCCTCCAATCCCGCGGCGACTACTAACGTCCTGGTAGCGCTGGCCGTCAAGAATCCAGAGGTGGCTGGAGGAATACCTCGTGAGGGCGATGAGGGACTAAGGGGCACTCCGCTTTGTATTAGGGCCGCTCGTGCCCGCGCAACCGGCCTTCCTGTCAACCTGACGGCGTCCCTTCGCTGCTCTGCTCCCGTTCCATCTTCGGCCGACGTCACTAAACACATAGAAAGTTCGTTCAATTTATTACGCACCGGCGTCCTCGCTGCGGAAGCCGGCTGTGGAATTTCCTTGTCGAACACCACGTCAAGGAGTCCAACACCTTCTTTCTCTGCACTCACACTCGCTTCCCTTCGGTCGAAACCTCGAGGAAACTTCTCTAAAAGGCGCGGAGTAAATTTTCCGTGCCCTCTTCCCACGGTTCCATCATCACTCTCCTCGTCATTGCTCTCTTTCCTCGTCGCGCCACTTTCTTCGCGCATTTTCCTGTGCCTCTTCCGTTTATACTGGCTATAACGCTCGCACTTAGGTCTCTGCCTAGGACCCTGCTTAATCTCCTGCTCGAGCTCTCTAGGTGGCGCTACTATTCCCTGGCGACGCCGTTCTCTCCGCCTCACCTCTGTTTTAGCGCCATGGTTGGTGACCACCGATGGCGCTAGTGTATACCCAAGCTTGCTCCCGGTCTGAGATGGACGAACGGGAGCCTTGGGCAAGTCATCAGTCGCCAAACTTGGTGACAATATCTGATAATAAGAGAAACACGGGATTACGTTTCTTTTTTTTATTAGGTTACAAAGAGCATTTGGATCTTATATGATATTTCAAAAGTAGAATTTTAATTTAATTTTAATCTGAATCGCAGTTACAACATATACAAGGATGAGTGGACGAAAATTTGGTAAATGGTAGTACGGATGATTCTAAGCAAAAAAGTTCATATGAACTTCGGTCCGAATTTGAACGAAAACTGAGATATGAACAGAAATAAAAACACCGCCAGCAGTAACAACAAGTGAATAACTCAGGTTGTATAACATCTATAATGATGAAATATGAGGGAATAATAGGAATAGGGTACATACAACTGTTTATATTTGATCGAATTCCAACTTCGTAGCATATGCTCACATGTCAATACAAACTAGCACGTGTTACGATGTTGAATGCGTAACTCGTATTCGTTGGAATTCGATCAAATTTTAACGGTATACACAGTTATATGTACCCTATTATTTCCCAGATTTCATCATCGTAAATGTTAGAAAACCTGGGTTATTAACTTGTTGATCTTCGTGGGGGCATTTTTATTTCTGTTCATATGTCGATTATCGTTTATATAAGAAATTTTTTGTTTAGAATCATCCGTACTACCGTTTACCAAATTCTCGTTCACTCATTACGGGACACCTTGTATAAAAAAGCGACCCCTCTGTGCACTTTTCCACACGATCAAATCTTGACGTGCATTGAATCCAACATTCTGCCTACTTCAGAAATATAACCTCCACAGCTTGGATTCGAACCAGGAACCTTTGGCTCATGCCGCCAACGCGTTAACCAATTGGGCCACCGGGGGCATGAAAGCCGAACGCTATTTACATGTCCTTAGGGCTTGGTTAGAGCAGTTACCTAGTCTGCAGACTGGGACTATCTTTCCTAAGGTGTAATATTCATTAAATAATAACTCATGAATGTTCTGTGAGGGTTTTATCCTACGCCGTATCTCCGCTGTTCAAATTATTGATGAAAAATAGGAAAGAAAATTCCGCAGGCTGAATTCGAATCAGGAACTAAGTAATTTGAACAGCTGCTGAGGAATGGCATAGGATAATACCCTCACAGAACATTCATGAGTTATTCTTTAGTGAATATTAAGCCTACGCCTTAGCAAAGACAGCCCCAGCCTGCGGACTAGGTAATTGCTCTAACCAAGCCCTACGGACATGTAAATAGTATTCAATTTTCATGTCCCCAGTGGCGCAATAGGTTACGGCGTTGGCGTCATAAGCCGAAGGTTCCTGGTTCGAATCCAGGCTGTGGAATTTTCTTTGTTTCATGAATAATTTGAACAGCTGAAGCATGGCGTAGGATAAAACCCTCACAGAACATTCATGAGTTATTCTTTAATTAGTTTTCATTCTTTCCCACAATAATAATAATTTTTGCTGCATAATGATCATAGACTAGTTATAACGGGGGACTTTAATTTTGACGATCTTAAGCATTACGATGTTGAGACGGAAAAGGACCTCATTTTGGCTTAAGGAGTTGGATCTCCATAATTTTAAATCAGTTTCAAAATGGTAGGGATGATTCTCTAGATAAGATATACGCTCACTATCATCTGGAAATATTTAGGAAAAATTTTCAGATTGTCCCTGAAGAAATGTACCATCTTACAATACTTATTAAGATTGCTTGCTCCTTTAATGTCTCTTGTGTATCACTAGGGAATATAATTTTGCCGGTGGTACTTTTCGGTCATTATTTCAGGAAACAGTACTATTTTCTCAACACTAAATCAAAATTAAAAATCTCATTTATTAAAACAATTTTTTAACATGATTCTAAGTACTAAAAAGTCAATTACATTCTTTTTTGAGAGATTTTTACTGGGACCCTATTAATGCTCTCCTTTGTGGATGAAATATTGGATTTTATTGTCAAGATAATTACAATTGCTATAGATAATTTTGTTCCTAAATTTAAACGGTTTAGACGAGCTACATTCAAGATGGATAATAATAACTGGTCTCGTTATCCTAATTGGTTTCACAGTGAGACTATAAGGTTATTAAAAATGAAAACTTACCGGCTAGCCCAATATAAAAAAAATCTAAACATTTACTCCATTACGAATATTTCAAGCAATTTCGGAGATCTTTTAAGAAATCGGTAAAGGAATCTTTTAATTTATATCATACTACTTTAGAGGCTGCTTTAGGTAGAAACTCTAAATCTTTTTGGGCTATTGCCAGGAAACTCCTTAATAAGAATTCTAAAGCCTTCCATCCTCTTGAACAGAATGATCTTGAACAGCTGTGTCTTTGAATCCAATATGGTTAATGATAGCCTCCCTTTATATAAACTATGATAAAATGCGGTATGCCTAGAGAACTATAGGTATTAAATTCGATCTACCAGTTCTCACTGAGGTAACGCTTGGATTGCTCACTAGAAAGATTCCTGCTTCTAAAGCCCTAGATATTTCTAGTATACCCAATTACGTGTGTAAAGGTTGTTTTGAAGCTTTGAAGGTCCGTTTTGTGTTCTCTTTAACAAATCACTCAGCTCCGAAGTTTTCCCATCTGCTTGGAAGGATGTTAAGATGAGGTCTATTCTGAAGGTGAGATTTCCTAAAGGCCCAGGACATTATAGGACTATAACCTTATTTAGCTTTCCTGCGAAAGTTCTGGAATCATATGTGGTTGAAAAGCTGGCCAGTTTTATTGATCCTCATCTTCCTGAGGAATAATATGGTTGTCGAAGGAGGAGATCAACGCAGACAAATCTGTCTTTATTAATGCATTATCTTACGTTTAACTTAGATCAAAGGAGACAAATCGACGTAATTTACCTCGACTTTAGTAAAGCATTTGATGGAGTTAATTTTGAGCTTCTTTTAGGCAAAATTAATGAGATGGGCTGCTCTCACAATATTCTTAATTGGTTTACCGCTCTCTTTTCTAAGCGGTCTTTTACAATTGATAACGTTATCAAGACTTCAAAGGTAGGTAATATACGTAGTGAGGTCCCCTCTTGGCCCAGTTCTTTTCAACATATTTATTGCGGATCTCCTCCCTTTGGAACCTGAATCGAATGTTCTGCTCTTTTATATGGTGAGGACTTAAAATTTTTTCAGCTGTTCTAGCTGGTCCTATGCGACTTTGCTCCAATGTACTTTGCTATATATTTCTGATTGGTCCTTTCGAAATAGCCTTATTTTAAGTGTAAATAAATCTTTTTCCATTTTGTACTCCAGGAAAACTGCTAACTTTGTTAGTAAGTATGTCTTGGGGGATTCTTTTTTAGAAAGAAGAGATTGTGCAAGCGATCTAGGCATGCATTATTTTTCAAAGTAATCTTTCTTTCTCGAAGCGCATCTGACTTCCCAGACGTGTTCCAGAAATGTGATAATTAAACGTAGGAAAATAAAAATGATGTAGGAACTTTTTTAATGACCCCAAAACTTTCATATGTCTTTATATGTCTCTTGTTATTTCTAAAATAACGTACTGTGCGTTAATATGATTTTCAAGTAGCTCACAAGATTTTTTTATTATTACAGCACAATATCTCTAGATTTCATAAATTTCTTTTAAGTAAATTTGATTGTAGTGGCGTTCATAGGCCTAGTTTTGATAATTGTTTTAATCTGTCGCGGATACTAGAGATCTGTTTGGTTAATAATTTGAAAAAAATTCTTCAAGGATATATTTCCGCTCCGATAATAAGCAAATAACTCTTCATCTTTCAATATTGACAACAATAGGGAGCTTCCCTGTAAAGCAAGAATCATAGCAGTTGCTTTACAGCCGAAGCCCACGCTATCTAAACAGCTTCGTTACAGCCTAGTTACAGCCCAGTTCGATTGAAAAGCTTGACAAAAATTGATAGCATGCCTAAAAACAGAGCTCACCAAATTTTTTTTTCAAAATCTAATCGTTAATAAATGCAGATTCAAAGTGTTTCTTCAAAATTGTTGAAATCGATTGAGAACATTAAAAAATATTCATTTTTTTATTAATTTTTTTTTCTCATGCTTTTATATTTTGTTATGAAATATCTACGTTTTACTTGTTATCTTTAAAATTTCAATGAGATTTGATAAAATTAGCTTGAGGTATGATTTTTTAAACAAAAACTACCAAAAAATGTATTTGTTTATAATTTTTTAACAAATGGAAATTTTTCAAAAATATATTGGGAATTTTAATACTCCATTAGGTACTACCAAATTATAATAAAAGTTTTAAATTTCACGACATGTTTGTTTTTGAGGGGCCCACTTCAGGAATTCTTCCCCTTTTAATATTGACAAATGGCATAGTAAATCACGATCAGGTTTTTAAATTAATTAATTCTTACCGTAAGTTTTGGTATTTTATTGATTGTGATATTTTTAGTGATAACTGTGAGTCTCTTTTTTGAGTTTTCTTTCTTTTTTTTTCGTGTTTTCTTTTCTTTGTAATTTAGTCATTTTTTGCTTGTCTTGTTTCATTAACCTCGTTTTGGGCTCTCGCCTAGTAGGGGACAACATGGGGTTCGGTCATCCAGCTAATCTGGTTGTTTGTTCCTTCCCTGCTGTCGTTATATTATTATTATTATTTACGAATAACCCTCCTTTAATATGTGGTCAGCAAAGCTGGACACCCGAACTTTCCTATTTCTAATGCAGGCAATATGGTCTTTCATTCCTTTTTGAACACTTCTCCTCGAATGGCCTAGATAATACTTATCACAACAACCACATTTAAATCTATATACTCCAGACTATTCATCTTTTCGGGTTTTATCTTTTATACTCTACAGTTTGTTTTAAGTATTTTTTTTTAAAAGCAACCCAGAAGTTGAATACTTTTGTGTCTCTTTTTAGATTTTTGTTCCGTTTATAGTTGAAGGGAAGGACGAAAAGTTTTTGTTTTTCATCTTCTTCTTTTAGAGTAGACATGGAGTCAATAAATATCTTTTTCTTATTTTTTTTGGTAAAACTATCAATCACATCCACACTAAAGCCGTTCCTTTCCGCTGAATTCTTTATTTTACAAAATTCTATGTTTCTCTTCTCTTTATTGAGAATTAACAATAAAGATCGTCGAATCTGGTATATAGAAGGCCGCGAGTTTATGAAGAGTCATTTTTAATGCAGGCAGGAACGGTAAATTATCATTTTCTGTTCATTCTATTACAAAGTCGAAAAAAGTAATTTTGGTTACCTTCTTCTTCCATAGTAAAAATTAAATTTGGGCCATTAGGGTTAGCTTAGAATTTTACAATAGCTACAGCAAAAATATCATGGACATAACGATGCCATTGACATGGGAAGTAAATGAAAAACATTAAGGGCTATACGAGGGACACTAGAAGTTTTTAACCAGGAACGCTGCACGCTCCAAATTTGTTTACTTTCTCCATATAGTTCACTCTATCATATAGTTGCATTCAAGATTTGAGCGTGCCACATTGCGTTGTTTTCGCGTTGCATTTTTTCACATGGCACAATTCGAAAGCTCGCGCACTGGCAGATAGATGGAGATGAATCAGCAGGCATGGCATGCTACGATTTTCTATGATTATTCCAAAGGCTTAGAAATGTCGGATAGTTATTTACAACATACTTTTTTGATAATTATTGGAATATGGTCCTACGAGGATTTTTTCACGCCATTACCTCCGATATTGGTGAATAAATAGAGAAAAATAGTAAAGAAAATTCCACGGCCTGAACTCGAAACAAGGGACCTTCGGGTTACCATCCCGATGCTCTAATCACTAAGCCACCGTGGACATGGAAGCTGTCACTATCAAACATGTCCTATCAGACTCTTTTTGGCAGAGCTCCGAGTAAAGACACAGTTTCGTCCTGGAATCGCGAGTTTAAGTGGGGAAGACGACCACTTGAAGACGAACCGCGCATAGACGATCAACCGATACAGTTACGCTGGAAAACATACGTGCTATTGCGGAAATGATCGCAAATGAAAAACAGGTAACTATTCCCGGATTGAGGCAAGTGGTTAACAATCTTACATGAACAGCTGCAATTCTGAAAAGTTTTATTTATTTATTTACAATAAGTTATGGGGTACATGCAATAGTGCCCAGCGGGGCCCGCATGGTTGAAAAACCGACGAGTTAGGCCCCGCGGGCACGTAAAAAACAATAAATTATGATAATATAAGATAGGTTAGTAACAACAAGAAACAAAAACAAGATCAAGATAGAGCGACAAAGTATTAATGAACATAGTTACAAAAAATATCTAAAAACTAATTACCATTAAATTAAAATAGCACAAATAATATACAAAAGTACTGTATTCAAGTATGTTGACTGGGCAAAATTAAACAATTGGGATTTATATAACACAAACTATTGGCCCCCGAGATGGATCTCGATGGATTCCTCGTTTGTTTTTTATCGATGAATCTCTCGTTTGTTGACCCAAGAGCAGAAAGCAGCCCGAGTGCAATTGTGTCAAGAAATGATCGAAGGGTTGAACATCGGGACATCAAAACGTGTCAACGACATCTGCTGATGAAATCTGGCTATATCATTACGACCCCGAAACTAAAGAATAATCCAACCAGTGACTTGCCAAAGGGCAAGGACCACCACAGAAATGCAAACGTTCTCCTGGGATGGTAATGGTAGCAACTTTCTTTTGTTCGACTAGTCACCTGTGCGCTGTTGTGCTTGAAAACAAAAAAACAGATACAGCAGAGTGGTATATGACATCCTGCGTGCCAAAAAGCCTAGAAAAATGGAAGAAGAAACACCGAAGACAGGAACAAGCGGTTAGTTGTGGCATCATGACAACGCCCCAGCACATGTCGCCGTTAAGACAAATGAGATTTTCTGTGAAATTGGATGAATATGTTGACTCATCCCCCCCGGTAGTGTCTCCTTAAGAGGATACTAGTAAGATTTTAATATCAAAAGAAACTAATTTTCCTCTTTTGTCAATTTATTGTTTGAGCAAAAAAATTAAGATAAATTTATTTATTGACTCCGTTTCCATTCTGAAAGAAAAAAGATGAAAAACGAAAACTTTTTGGTTCTCCCCTTCAATTATAAACTGAACAAAGGTTTTAAAAGAATCGCAAAAGAATTCAACTTAAGAGTCGCTTTTAAAAGTGGAAATACTTAAAAAAATCTACAGTGTATAAAAATTAATATCCCGAAAGATGCATACTCTGGAGTGTATAATTTAAGTGTGGTGCTTACGATGAGTATTATCTGGGCCTTTCGAGGAGAAGTGTTCAAAAAAGAATGAAAGAACATATTTTTATGTTACATTAGGAATGAGAAAATTGGGGTGTGCAGCTTTGCTGACCACATGTTAAAGTAAAATTATTCGTATAATTCGAATTTTATTTGAATCTATTCATTCTACGAAGGATGATAAATTGTTAAATTTCTTTGAGTCGGTTGAAATTCTCAACAGAAGATCATTCAATTAGCTACTGAACAGCAACGGTGGTCCTATGCCAGTGGCTGATTGGAAGCCTCTAGCTCAACGAATCATAAAATGATTTCGTTGTTTACATTCTATTTGGTTTTTATCGTTCACTCTAGGTATATACAATTCTTTCACTCTGTTTGGTTATATATCATTCGATTTTTGTATAAATTCTCGGTCTTTCCATATCTTTTGTTTTGATTCCATCCCCATTATCCTCCACCCCCCTCCTAATGTTTTAACACTCGTCAATCTTATTATTTTTTACTGATGTTGAAGACCTCTTGGGTTAGCCAAGCTTATTTCAGTGTATTTCATTTAGAATTTATTCTGGAAGGGTGAAAGCCTCGTGAAAGCACTGCTTTCGTCTCACCTGAACAAACGTACACTTTATTGTTCGATTGTCGATTATCTTATCACTCGCTGATGAAGGAAGGCCTCCTTAATTGGCTCCCGAAATGAACATTCGAGCCAATTAAGGTATTTCATTGCGGATTTGTGGTTTCCTTATACTTGTTCACAAATCACATTGTCCACAGTTAGGCTTCTGTTGTTAATTAAAATCCTTAAACTCAACGACATAACTCCTTCTTTCTCTTTCTCTCTCTCTCTCTCTCTCTCAAATAAAGTAAAAACCTCAATCCTGTACTGTATTACATTGATTTTTAATTTAAAAACCGTTTACAAATGTTAGTTATACTCTGTTCAACGAAAGAAAAATTGGGCGTGCCTAATTAAATTTCCGATTTCAATTGTTAGATATTGTTGCTAAGTAAAATTACTATGTTTAACAATTGAAATTGGAAATTTAACTGGACACGCCCAGTTTTTCTTTCGTTGGACAGAGTATAGTAATGATAATAATTATAAGAAGCAATAATTTATTTTTGTTGGGAATTCTAAAATTTTAACCGACTTCAAACAAGATTAAACAGAGTAAAATATAACCGACTTTAATGAAACTTTCACTATGGCCTAGTTTTTTTCAGTCCATATCTTGAAAACTACTGAACCGATTTTGATGAAACTTGGATCTACCCCTAAGTTGAAAGATACTTAATCCAATAAAACAAGAATTATTGCAATTTATTTCTAGTTTCTGAGAAATATGTGGACAAACATACATACATACATACATACATACATACATACATACATACATACATACATACATACATAACATACATACATACATACATACATACTTACATACTTACATACATACACACACTTATGAAATTTGGCATACTTTTTTAGAAGACTAACATATATGAATATTGTGCAATTCCAACAATATTACATGCATACGCATCGAATCGATAACCTCCTTTTTTGAAGTCGGTTAAAAAGAAGATTATCAATTCGATGCATGTGTATGTAATATTGTTGGAATTGCACAATATTCATATATGTTAGTCTATGTGGGCTTCTAAACAAGTATGCCAAATTTCAGAAGTGTATGCATGTTTGTATGTATGTATGTATGTATGTATGTATGTATGTATGTATGTTTGTATATATGTATGTATGTTTGTCCACGTATTTCTCAGAAACTAGAAATCGAATTGCATTTAATTCTTTTCTATTGGTTTAAGCATCTTTCAACTTAGGGATAAATACAAGTTTCATCAAAATCGGTTCAGTAGTTTTCAAGATATGGACTGATATAGCTAGGCGATAGTGAAAGTTTCATTAAAGTCCGGTTTTTTTATACTCTGTTTAATCTTGTAATAACAGAGGTTCGCTCTAAATTACGTTTAAATATATTTGCGTGTTTTAGTTCATTTCTAAAGGATTATAATGATATAATCAACTAAATATAAATCATTTTTTAATTATTTTTAAAATAATTTTTAAAAATGTTCTACCATGTCTCAGTATATGACACTGCAAAAATTAAAGAAATTGTTCCAACTGTAGAAGAAGGATTAATTGTTGATGTAAGTAAGCATGATCCGGAAAAAGAAGCACGGCAATTGTAATAGCGCATGCGCAATATTTTCGCTTCTGTGAAGGCATTTGCGAATAGGGTAACAATAAAAATGTCTAAGTTTTAACGGTTGATGATAACTTTTATCCAATCAGGGTAGATCACATGATCAAAAAGAATAATAGCGGACGAGAAATAGTCAGCAGTAAGCTATTATTAACAGGGCTCTACTTTGTAAATGAGAAATGTTTTGATATATTAAAAATATTTCATTAAATTTTCTGGTTTAATCAATACGTAATTTTTTTTAAATTGACATATTTTGGATGTAGTTCTTATCTATATTAGTTTCAGTTCGAAATTTTATTATCACTCCGTGAGGTTCGCTAGTTAGCAACAATGTCTAACAATTGAAGTCGGAAATTTAATTAGACACGCCTGGTTTTTCTTTCGTTGGACAGAGAAATTAATAAAATGGGATATACCTGGGATCAGTGAGACAAGATTACACATTTAATGAAGGTTTTAGATAGTAGGTTGATGAGTGAGTGGAGATAGTGGAACTGGGGTTTAAAAATAATTGCATAACGTTAGTATAAAATTTTC
Organism: Rhysida immarginata; assembly: GCA_023313115.1. Taxonomy (NCBI): domain Eukaryota; kingdom Metazoa; phylum Arthropoda; class Chilopoda; order Scolopendromorpha; family Scolopendridae; genus Rhysida; species Rhysida immarginata. The sequence goes on along the minus strand of JAHWFO010047922.1, from coordinate 624,515 downwards.
ATTGATTTTCTTTTCAAGAAAGTGGCATTCTCCCAGTTTGAGGTTACTCCTCTGATATTCCAATGCACATTGTCAATAGTTTTAGGTTCAATCAAGGCTGGGTGAGAAATCAATGAAAGCATCTGCTGTTATAATCCTGCTCCACTAATTGATACTCTCACATGCATTATCGTGCAGAATTTTACCACTAATAAAAATGTCAAAACTTACCTTCTCAATAATTTTGGCTTTTAAATAAACACCAAACAAACGAAACAGGGTCATGTAGAACAAAATCGATCATCTGAAGGCACAAATGGGGGCGGATAACTGCTCTCGTAGACATAATTTTAATAGTGCTATGGAAATCTTACATGTATTTCGGCAGTTTAAAGTTTGAAATGTCAATTACTAATGCCCTGTCAACTACTAATGCGTTTACCTTACGTAGGTGTTACGCCGTTCTTCTGTTTTCAAGCAAAAGCCGATCGAGCGACGATGGAGAGGCGACGAGAATGACGAAGAACGACGTAACAGAGATTGGTCCAATCAGGAACAAGGGAAGGTGAAATGGAAGGAGAAGAGAAGAAAGAGGATTTTTGCGAGAGATACCGTAGGCGAAAGTTGGAATGGAAGGAGGTGAGCAATTAAGCGGGAAGAGGTCCAAGATAGCCGAGTAATGCAAGTGGAAAGATTGGTGAACGTTAGCAGTGGGGAAAACGGCCAGTCGAACGTCGAACCGGACGAGCGAAATTGCAACGGCTCACGGGAAGTATCCGCCGATAGAAACTACGCTTCGCATCGACGGGAGAAATTCCTGAATCGTTCTCATCCGAGCGTAAGTGTTACTCCTTCCTATCTTCACAGCATTACGAGTATACAATTAGACTTTTGGTTTGATTCCACCAACGAAGAGAATTCTTTTAATATGGAATACGAGTTGCGTAGAATTAAAGGAATATTCCCTTATGGGATGAGTGGTTTCGTCCGAGAAGGAAACGGTCGTTGCTCTCTCCATTAAAAACGACGTATTTGGATTTACCTGCTCATTCGGAAAAATTACCGTTACTGCTAGTTTTTGGAACTATTGTTAAGGTGGATTTAATTCTGCTAAGTTGATTTTATTAACCTTATGGCTGTTAACAATTTTTGAGCTCTTGCTCTTTAGCTTTTGCGCTATTGGATATTCATTATCTTAAATGGGGCTTTGATAATTCGGCACCAAAATTAATTATACTTGCCTGTGAGATTCCCGAATTTTTGTGCGTTAAGTACTATTATCTTATTCATTGGTGAATTATCTCCTTTGTGCCTTTAAATTGCATATTGTGGCTTTTATTATTTTATTACCTCGTAGTTTGAAGGAATTAAGATTAACTAGATTTGCTTAATACTCTAGTATCAATCTATTTATTGACTCTAATTTAGTTTATTGATTGCTTTTACGTATCCAGACGAGCGTGCTGCGTTACTGACGACTGTAAGAAGAATAAAAGCGGAGCTCTACTGTTTGCTGTGTTTGGAGTTGTGTACGTCGTAGATGCCAGCTTGTTCCATTGCGTTGTTTTCTTCAAATTACCTGATTGATGCATCTCGACTACGTTAGCACTGCATGGAGATTTAAAAGAGCCCATTGGGCTGAAGATGTCGGATACAATTGAGACGCATATTTTGTTATTTACATTTTTTGTTTGTTTCATGTAATAATTACATTTATTCATCTATTTATTTTTTTGTGCTTTCATCAATTCAAATCGAATTGTATCTCTTTACTGAGGTTATATTAAAAATCTCTGCTTAATTATTATTTGACTTCTATCGGCTCAGACTTCTGTTCGGAGTACATATCAATTTTATTACACATTAATAAAATTTATCCCTTAACAATAGGTAAAGAGATAATCCTTTGCAGTTATAAAAACTTAATTGTATTAATATTTATTTCTAGGAAAAATCTCTAATGAACAATAATTGATTCATAAATTATAAAGTGAACTTGTAATCTATAAATCATAATCATTATAAATTAGCTACATAATTAAATTTAATAATCATATTACCTAAATGAATTGACCAATGTTTAATAAAATATTCTTTACTCTTAAGCATCGAGAGTTTAGAATACTTCCTTCCTCTACTTTGGTCCTGAGTTGAAATCTTAATAAAGGGCATGAATTGCACTAGATGCTAATAACAAAACCACGCTAAGGGCGTGATTTGCACTTAAAGTTTGTTGGGCGCTTTGCACTTTTTAGCAACTATATGTAAACTAATTTTTAATCTACGGTCAATACAAATTCATAGAAGTTTTATTCATATCAATACCTTAAAAATATTGATATATTACCAATTAAGTCAAACAAATTAAATACCTTATTGCATTTTAGGCATAAGTGGGTTTCCAAAATAGAGACGAAAAATCGATCAAGTTTGATTTATAAATAATATAACGAATAACAAACTTTTCCTATGCTTTATCTGACACGATAGCCTATTTAACGACAGATTAGTATATAAATACGACTATAAAGTTTTTTTATGATTCACCCTTTACTATAAAATACGGTAGATATAATAAATAAGGGCCCCCCCCCCCCACACACACATCCTTTTCTTCTATATTGCAATGCGGTAGATATCAAAAATTGGTAAGGAAAGACCATAAAGGTCCGCATTGCCCACCTCTGATCCTAAGTTGCGCTTGAGTTATTGGTCTGTCACCAGGTGGCTATCTCACTGAAATTCAAGCACCGCGGGCCCATCCCGAACGATGCTACCTTATCACCTAGCAACGCAGCTTCCTCGCGAAGCACGCTGGGAAGACCTTCGGAGGCGAATTCCGTGGTAGACAGGGACAACACTTACTCAGTGGTGGATAGGAGACGATGGACGTACGTAACGCTCGGGGCTCCTCCTCTGCTGCTCTCAATGGTGTCGCCGTGCAGTTGGAGTGGGAGCATTGACAGCATCGGGTAAGTAGGCTCTTCTCCAAGTGACAACCCACCCACGCCCGTCCGATCTCCGTGAGTTATTTCTCTTTTCCTACGTTCGGGTACTTTTAACAACTAACTTTACCTCAGCGCAACATGCAAGGAGGAGCTTTGTGTTTTTACATCTGTGTTGATTGCCTAACTGCGCGCTGTTGCTAAAATAGTTTGCATTTCTATTTTAAGAACTCCAGTGAAAGAGTTCGTCTTTTTCTCGCCAGAGAGCCGATGGGCGAGGCGAAAGACCTCAGAATGCTTTTCTTTTTAATCGCGCGCTCCTGACCGTCAATACTTTTTCTTTTTCCGCTTTGCCTTTGTAGCACTCTTTTTCCTTTAATTGACACACGGTGCTTCGCCTTTATTAAAAGTGAAATAAACAGGATGACATTGGAATCATAAATCCTGAGAAGGCTCTCAACACAAACGGTGCGTCAGGGATCTGATGTGGTTTAATGAATAGCATCCCATGAGATGCGAGGGGGAAACTATTTTTGAAGTCTTACTTTTAGGAGAAGAGAAAAAATAACGATAAAAGTATATTTATGTTTAATCTCTTTGCGTGTAATTAAACAATTACGCGCCTATCCTAAAGTTTGCAAAGTAAACTTTATAGTAATAAGTTTTGCCTTAAATCTCATTGACTCATATGCTCTAATTATAGAACGATAAGGAATGATAACAATGTCGACGGAGCGCCTGAAAGTAAAATGAACAAAACATGCAATTATATAAAGAATGCGGCTTTCGCAGACTAACTTTTGTTGAAATTGCAAGCAGTTGACTTTAAACTGAAAGTTAAGTCAGCGTCAGTAGAGATCGATATCGTCGACGGATCATTTCACGCTCTCTTCATTTCAAAAGAGCTTTTTACTTCTTTTTTTATTTTTATCGGTAATCTATTCATCTCTACTCTTCTCGATAATGGCCGCGTTAAATAAAGCCTTTGATATTCTACAAAACACCCTGATAAATATACCTTCCTGCGGAAATCATTTACTTGTCGTTTGTTCTTATAAATTAAACTTATGATTTCATGCTTTTCTTCTCATAATTGTGTTTCTAAAAATGATGTATTGATATTAAAAATACATGTATATTGTCATTCAAGATCTTCGACATGTAATTAAATTAATGACACGTTTAAACGAAACAAAAACGGTATCAAAGGAAACAATTACTTATATATTAAATTCATTTGGATGTTATTAAAATTAAGTTCTTGTTCTCGGCAGTTTTTTATGTTTTGCGCTATTTTATAGAATATATTATAGGATACGCCTATCTTATTAATTGAAGAAACAGAAAACTTTAACTTTTAGTCTACAGCTTTAAAAGATGAGAGCCTATTTTATGAGGCTTCCCTTTATTTGTAATATTCTTTAAATTACACAGTAGAGTTTTACCTCAAAATTCAAATAAAAATAGGCTTTTTATCAGCTTTAAAACGATTCTTATTTTATGATCACGAGTAAATGAAATATTTAAAAATATAAATTTTTTTTTCTGATTTAAGTCTTAAATTGTAATACAATGAATGATATATTACTTTATTTATAATATAACGTTATTTTTAGCGTTACTTTTTTAATATTTAGCGATAATAACATTTACAAATCAATGAGATCGAAACGATTGTTACATGATGCAAGCAAAAATATCTACAAATATCTTTGATTTAATGAATACCTTCTACAAATACCTTTGAATAATAGATATAAATTTTCTCTTTTAAACTTTTCTCTTTCTTCATTTTTCCTTTTTGCTTCTCTGCAGATGCAGTGTTCGACTTTTTTTTTTTCCTTTTTAAGCCTTATAAAATATTTAATTTTACAATCTTATACAGCAAACTTTAGATGCCATCTTACTTTTTGTCTGTGAACAAGCAAACTTATATGAATTCTTTAATTTATTATTGAATTATTACGGGAAAGAAATAATTTAAATATTATGCGAAACATGCTTTAAGCAATTTCTTCTAATTTTATTTGTTTCTCTATGGATCTTTAAAATAAACCCATACCTATTTGAATAAAAAATTTAAAATTACGCCAAGTCTCAGGAGTCTTTTTACGCAATAAATCACGAATTAACTGAAGAAGGAAATAAAATGCTTTCAAGTTGAGAAAAACACATAAAGTTTGTGTTTTAGGTTTGTACTCTAAACGACTTCGCGTTTTATTCTTTACGCTAATATAATACTATAACAAATAAATATATATGATTATGTAGATAATACAGAGTTTATGTAATCGTTAGATGTTTGCCGTGCAGCCGGAGGGGGACACATTGAACATTTAGTTGTAAACTTTAGAGCCTCCTCTGTCTATCGGTATATAGATTATTCGTATACTATTTAAACTTCATGAAATAAAGATGAATTAAATTGAGTCCATCATTTTGAATAACCTGTATATGGATATTGAGGTGTATTTGATGAATTTTGAAGACACATTTTAAATACATTTCGTTTGTAATACCTTTCAACTTTATAGACAATTTAACTGCAATACAAATACAATACAGTATTTATTAAAACGATAATATGCATTAAATATTATTCAATAATGTTTCCATTCCTTAATTACTCAATTAAAGATGAATTAAAGTTGAATTGTACACAAAACATATACATTGGTAAATTCCTTTGTACTCGTTTATTTCAATATCGGAGCATTTTTTTTTCAATATCAATTTCAATTCCTTTAATTGATACATGTATGTCATTCGTTGAAAGTAACAAAATAAAAAGGAAGCTTAATCCCTCAAGACAAGAAAAATTCTTTTTTAAATGTTTTATAGAATTTTTAATAGGGGTGAGAAAAAAATATTCAGTGAAAGTGATAAATTTAAAATGATACTATCATTTTTCATAAATTATTTGTAGCATTCCTATATTACCATATATGCATATTTAAAATGAATCTCAATTGCTTTCGTTCAAGAGGATTCAACAGGAAATGAAATTTTTATTTATTTAATTTCGTCCAACTTCAATATGTAATATTGCAAAAATGGGGAGATGGTTATTCCGGTATTAAATTATGGTTTGAAAGCATTTTAATTGAATTTAGTTAGTTTAACATCAAACTTTGAACATTATGAGTAATCAGTTAGCTTATTTCTATAATTTATTTCAAAATGACTTGTCCACATCAAAACAGATTCACGAACAAGATGCAACTACACGTTTTTGAAGTGTTCATTAGAATGAATTAAATTGTTTAATATCCTAATTGTCATGTATTTGTTGTGTTAACGGATTTCGAACACGCAGTGCTCGCTGCTGGGACTATAGTAAGCAGCCAGAATGTCAGAAAGCGTGCCTCTGCTTCTTTCGCTTGACAGAGCACATGAAGAAAGGTACAGGAGTTCAGTCTCTTACAACTGCCCAAGAACAATGCCGACTGCAGGCATTTCTGTGGTATGCTTGATGGATTGACTATTCCTTAAAGGGCATTGCTTTAATCGAACCTGAACCACTTCGACCAAACCTACATCTCCGCCAGTCTTCGAAGAGTCCGTCCAGCTGTCGTCGGTTGAGGAGGCGGTCGGACTCTTCGAGTAACACGATTGCGACCCATGCTTCCGCCGGAACTTTGGTACGTTCACGAAGACAAATAACATCTCAGAGTGATGGAACAACGGGTTCCAGACAAAGTGGGAGCACGCTATGGCGAGCACGCTGCTGTACCAAAAAAGCCACGGACACCCGCCAAAAAGACGTTTCCGAAGAGAATGCAAAGAGCAATGAGCCAGACTTCACACATTCTGTGAAGAGTTCCGACACGGCGTCAAAGACCTGCAAAGACTTGATTTATTACAGCTGTTAGACCTTGCATCAGTAACCTATAACGGGAGTCGGGATGTTATTTATTATCATATCATATTAATATTTATTTATTATTATTTATTTTCTCATACAAAATAAAATCTAGTATTGTTTAAATTTAGATTTTCCTCATTCATATTTATTGTAAATACAAGGTGGGACCGGAAGGTTCGGTGAATGACTCGGAAAAATAAATAGGGACAGGTATTTCAGAGAATGATAAAGGGGACGGACGGACAAACCAAAAGCTCCATTCTTCCGCTACTTAATATAGATTTTGAGCATTTGAGGAATCGTGCGTCGACAAAGCGATTTTACGTGCGAGTGCCGATGTCAATAATGCTGAAAAGATGAACAGAAAGTAACAATATATTCATTCTTGACAAATCGATTATTATATGACATTCCTTTATCTTGGTAGTTTTTACAGTCACTGTTTTAGCAAGTGAATTCGAATTAAGGGGTCCACAAAAAATTCTGAAAGGTTGATACGGCTGAGCTAAGACTTTGCTGGTCATATTTCTGAAAACAGAATTTGAAAAATTAATCTGTTTTCAAGTTATCGTGCAAACGGCGGACGGCCGGATAAACGTACAGACCAAGGGCGCATTCTTATAGGTAGCTTTTTGCTAAAGCTTCTAATAACTGCAAAAGAACAGTCTAACAGGATAAGCAATGATAAGTTATATGATCTAATAGTACAAATCCTATAACTGCCAAACATTAGTGCAAAAATTTACTTACCGGAAGAAAAATCAGGAAAACTTGTCTTTCAGTGTTCTCACATACGACTGTCTCCAGACTGTTTTGGGGATACACGGTTGTAATGTTTCTCCTGACTCGACGGCGGTACGATAAGTGAACTATAGGGAATGTGTACCATATCTGTACCGGTCTCCCCTACTGACACTTTGAATATGAATTGTTGTTAGGAGCTTTAGCAAAAAGCTACTTAAAAGAATGCGCCCTTGGTCTGTACGTTTATCCGGCCGTCCGTCCGGCCGTCCGCCGTTTGCACGATAACTTGAAAAAGGATTAACTCTTTCAAATTCTGTTTTCAGAAATATGATCATCAAAGTCTTAGCTCGGCCGTATCATTTTTCAGAATTTTTTGTGGACCACTTCAAGTCGAATTCACGTGTTAAACAGTCACTGTAACGAATACCAAAATAAAGGCATGTCATATAACAATCGATTTGTCAAGAATGTATATATTGTTACTTTGTGTTCATCTTTTAGGCATTATTGACATCGGCACGTGAAATCGTTTTGTTGACGCACGGTTGCTCAAGTGCTCATAGATTATATCATTAACGTAAGTAGCGGAAGAATGGAGCTAATGTCTATCTCACTATATGAAAAAGCTGCAATGTAGTATGGGAAAGCCACGTTACCAAATGTAAACTCATTGAGATCAAGGCGCAGTCAATAAAAAAGAAACTGAAACCATAGAGGCTAAAATGAAACTGAGACAGTGCTTTAAGTTTATGAGCACTAAGCGCGCGCAGTTGGAGACTACTTTACGGGGCGGAGATGAAAAAAGTAGTGACGTGCTTTCCCACACTGCCTTGCAGCTTTTTTCATGTAGTGAGACAGAGTATAGTTATTGGTTTTCTTTTGTCCGTCCGTTCCCTTCATAATTTCTACATATTTTTAGGTAGAAAGTTGAAATTCGGAATGTAGCTTATTATGGGCATGTCCACCTTCACTGTTTAGTTTGGTTTTGTTTGGTGCATTGGGGTCGGAATTACGGGGGTGGGATTCAAAGAGGACAAAAGATCTATGTGCTATTTAGGCACGCAAAGGCGTGAAATTCAGTATCCAAATTCCTCTAGGCAAGATCTACATTACTATGAAGTTTAGGCCGAATTGTTCCAGTGGGGCCAGAATTGCAGAGTTGGCAGTCGCTTGGTCGTTAGGACTACGGCAACATATGGCATGTGATATGTCATTCCATCGGAAATGATGAGAAAGGAAAGAAGATACGCGCTTTTTTACATTTTTTACACACTAAGTTCGAGAGAATCGATTTTTGCTTAAAAAACTTTGAGGTAGGTAAAAAGTGCAGATAAAGGGATAAAAATAGATGACCGCAGGGATAATTTCTTGTTAATAAATGTATAAATGTATTTCTATTTTACTGATAAAGCTCCTCCTTGGAATGTTTACAACATTTTATTAAATAATAACATTTATAAAAAAAAACTTTACTATTTTTAACAAATACTTGACAAATAGAATAATTAAGAATTTCATTCAATCTAATGACCACTTCAAAACGTGTAGTTCCTTCAAAACAAGACCAGAAAATGTATCAAGAATGCAAATGTATTCGTAATTTTTCCCATAACAATTGAGAACATTACAATACTTTATTCATCACAATATTCAGTTGATCATGTACAGGATTGCTATAAAAATATAAACTAAAATAGAAAAGCTATGCATGATCCGCAACCTTCATATTAACCAGGAAAAAACAAGTAAATGTTTGCACTTATTTCATTAATTAAATTATCAAAAAGTCTCTTAAGGCAATTAATTATTAATTTCTAATATAATTTCATCAATATTAACAAGATATTTAAGATATGAATATTCCGACTGTCGAGCTAAGTCGTCTGTTCTGTCATCAAGGCCACCAGGTAATGTCAGTATATCTATTGATAATGTTAGTCCCTGTGTCAGCGATGGCTCAATTAGTTAGAGAATTGAGACGGACACTTCTGATTCCTGGTTGGAATTCTTGTCTCGGGTGATGACTTTTCTATTTTTCACTTATTTCATTAACTGGACTTTTTAAAAATAGAGGAAAGGATGGTAATGTGGTCCCCTGCTGAAGCTCGATGCTCTTCCGACCAATGCTATATGATGACTAAAGGCTTTACTCAGCGATGTGTGTTTCACCGCGCCACGTAAAAAGATATGTCGGAGTGGCGCCAAATTTAAATTGCCTAATTGTTTCATAATATGTTTAGCAGCTAGAGTAAGGATGGAATTCAGTAATATCTCCTAAAATGGCGCATGGGCTATTCTATTCTCTTTGGAAAAGAACTGAGTAGAAAAAATTAACTCGCCATGCTAAATAAATGACTTATGCTGAACTCCAAGAAGACATTGAAAAGTTCATTCTCATATTCATTCTCATGATGCCGCCACACAGAAGGAGGGATCATAGTGATGTTAGGAATTATCTGGACGTTTAAATTCATGACGCTGTATTGGTCGCTCAACAGGGAACATGGCCACCAAGAAATCCGGATATAACACCTTGTGATTCTTTTTTGTGGGAGTATCTCAAAGACAAAGTTTTTATCCCTCTATTTTTTTGTAAATGTAAATGATATGAAATAATGGATCATAACCCATCTAGAGAGGGTTGTTAGGTATCTATGGTAAAATTAGGATACTTAATTATGGCGAGCGCGTTCATTTCACGTAAAATATTGTTAAGGCAGATATTAAAATAGTTAGTATTCGAGCAGCGAGTTAATAATATTGGGTTTGCCACCGAAAATTGACAGTTATTGGGAGGGCAACATAACAGCCCTTTCCGACGTGAAATTCAGTTTCCAAGAAATGAATATCAGATGTACTAAATAACATTGACAAAACCAGAAGCGAAGACATTCTTGAGGGTAAAAATCAGGCCAATCTGAGAATATCCATTAGCCGTATTCCTGACGTCGTCCGGAAAATTCGGGCTCTCGTAACCGGATATAACCAACCAACACAGCGGGCCATTACATAGAAGGCTGGGACATCTATGTACACGGTAAACACAGTTATCCACCGTGATTTACAACTGAAGAGCGACACAAGAACCACGTTCATAAGATGTTGTCCCACCATGTTCAAAAGCGACGGACCAACTGCCGTAAACTGTATGAACAATACCTGGCGGATAAAAAGTGGAAATACGTGGTCACACTAGATAATTCGTATGTTTATTTAAAGCGACTGCAAACAAGAGCCGAGCCGTTTTTTACCGCCCAGGGGTTCTAAGGGGTTCTAAAGGGTTCTAAGGGCTTCAGAAATTGGTACCGTGAATGCAAGGCAACATTTTCAAAAGGTTTCATGATCGTGACGGGATACACCTACAACGGCAAGTTAACTTTACACAGAGTGAGTCAAAGACTAATATCAACGCCATGTACTCAGACTAACGTTCAAACTCCCATATTTACCCGTGACATTCCCGGTTTGACCGTACAGAGGTAATAAGGTATGGCTGCACGAAGACAAGGAGTCGAATCACACAGCCGCGTCAACTCGCCTGTTCCTGGAAGCATGCAAGAAGATATCGGAATCCGTTCCATTCCATTCAGTGACATACACGTCAAGTCACCGGACCGTGAAGGGTCTTTGGAAAGCGTGTCAACAGAAGTGGTTACGAATTGATCTTGGTGTTTTGCATACCAACCTTCTGCATTGGAAACTTCGATGCAAGGCTACCAGATTGAACACACTTGATAGTGGCTAAAGGGGTTTTCCACCTTTTCTGATCCTCTGTAACTTGTTACCATAGATTTCCAACGACTACTGTCTATATCTGTAATAATTGGGCTCATATAAAATATTCAAAGTGTCCATTTCTTTTAGAGCAATCATTATATCGGATATAAAATTCTTATAAATTAATCAATTTTTTTTGTTTTTGATGCAATGAATTTAAATTATTAGAAAATTCATATTAAAGTCGGATATTACATTAATTAAATTTATGCTGCTAAAAATTGTTTTCTCCATTAAGAAATAAACAGTCGTACATTTTCTCGTGAAGTTTCTTTTGGGCGCCGAAAGCACGAGTAGAAGGAATGGAATTTGAAAATGAGTTGTTAACGTATCTTGTTTCTATTAGAAATGATGTGGAATAACTTTAACAGCATCCCTCCCATTAAAACTATATATTAAAACTAGGGGTGGGTGATTAATCGAATACTCGATTTTATTAACTAAAATAATCAGCGATTTCGATTAATTTATAACTGACGATTAATCTAGATTAATCTTGTAATTATTTAGATATATTATCAAGTTTCTAACTTTAACAGTTATCGAGTAATCGATTCGTTGATTTGACTTTGAGTGTTCTTCTTAGGAAGGTAGAGATGTTGTTTGCTCTCTGATAGTGTTGGAGCGATTTTGTTGCGAATGCATGATGCTCAAGGTATGCAAAATGCTTATGAATTATCAACCATTCGAGAATCACTTTCACTGCTACATCCGCTAGAACTATTATCACATGAATTTTCTTCTGAATTCTATGTCTACAGCATTACCTTCATTCCCTTGGTGCATTGCCTTTCCAAAACACTTGCAAAGGTTGATGTTACTCGCCAGGAAACTGTTGCATTAAAGATGAAGCTGACAGAAGAAGTAAAGAAACCATTCAGAGATATTGATAAAGTAAAGAGGCTAGCAAGCATAGTGGATCCTTGTTTTAAACGAATGATTTTCACAATACGTCTACAGCTGCTTCTGCAATTAATGTGCTCATGTTCTTACGTTTCTTTTTAAAGTTTAATTTTGATATTTACTTTAACAAGTGTCGTATATGCTTGTTATAAAGTATGGGATTCATAATGTGCTGCTTAATTTAGTGAATATCTTGTTGAAAGCTCAAATTAATCGCGATTAATCGATTAATCGAACATTTGCTATAATTAATCCATTAATATAATAATCCTTATTCCTAAATCGCGATTATTAATAAACAGATATAATTGCCCATCATTAATTAAAACTATTTGCCATAAAATGAAATCAAAAAATATTCAAATGTAGTGGCAATATAATCGATTTTATTTTATTATTGGCTTTCTCCGTTAATGTCAAGAATATTTTAGCGAATACAAATAAAATACATTATCAATGAAATTTTTATATTCGCCTGAAAAAAGTAACGGGTGACATGTCTGATATAAAAATATTTTTCCTTTTCAAAACATATATTCTTTTTTGGTTCTGGTATAAAATTTCGTTTATCTGGTCCGATCCCCAGAAAATTTTATCAGCTGGGTGAAAGGATAAAATAGCCGGGTGGACAAAAATTAAAAACGAATAAAACGTTATGCAGTGCTGTGCAGTTTTTCGTGTATTCAACCGGGGGATCACCAAAATCAGCCGGGCGGCGCGCCCCTTCCAAAGGGCTTGGGGAAAAAACCCTGTAAGATGTAATACATAAAAAAAAAAAAATGAATATGAAACATCTTTCTAATGTTATCAGAAACTGATCTAGAAATCCTTTAAGTTTAAGAGTTTAAGATGTTTAAACCTTTTTTTATGTTACGAAGTTATACAAGTTCCTCAAACCATTTACTTTCAATCTTGAATGTAATTGAAATCGAAATTGCTTGATATGCGCATTTCCGTGTCATTTGCATGCCTAGAATGTCAACTTAAATATTCGTTTTCTTTCACCTTTTTCCTAAAGCAGCAGTTCCCAAATCCCTCCGCGAAACATTTTATTTTTATGAAATTAGTGGAGAAAATTTAATTTCGAACGGGAATAAATCTTAATGTTTAACATATCCAAATTCTTAAAAATTAGCTTCCTTCATCAATACTGTTGTCATTAAATAAAAATGAAGTATCACTACTTCATCATGAATAGTGTTGAAAAAGTGCTCCGCGATTCAATAAATTTGTGAACCGCTCTCTAAAGTATCATGATAAAATAGTGATCTCCTTAGCTCAATATTTCGTTAACGTATTAAAACGAAATTTACTCCATCTATCCTAGCCGCACATAAATTTTTGTATAAGTAAGCGGTTGATTTCAATATTCATTTTGTCGACATGCGTTAAAATAACTTTTTTCTAAAAGAAGAATTTTCAGCGACTGACGTTCCATATAAAATTAATGTGCATCTATTGCATGAGATTCGGCAGTATTAAAGATGTCCGCCAAATGTGTATAAGAATGGGCCAGATTTCTTAAGTTCGTAAATCCTTGTTTGTTATTATTTTTGCAAATTATTTATCTTATTTCCCATGAAATTGATAAACATTGCAATCAGTTATTTTTGTAAGTATTTATTATAGCATGAGATATAATAAAAAAAAAGGGAACGGTTAAAAAGTCTTATTTTCGAACTATTACTTGATACATTAATAACCTCAGAATATCGATTAGGCATTGACTTGATCCAGTTTAAGAATGTATCGGATGAAATTGCTTCCCAAGCCTTCGCAATCAACCGAGGAATTGAATCATACTGCTTTCCTTCCTGCATATTAATATCTAATCATGATCTAATTATTATCTACCCCAAACATTTTCTAAAGGATGAATATAATTTGTAACTGATATCCAAGGGAGATCGCGATGGTTCTGGTGAGCAATGAATAATTTGAGATCTTTGTCGTCTGAAAGTTACAGCCCCTTACGTGATTCTCTTCCATAATTGGGCAAAGAGAATCCACAATTATATTTTTATAGGGAAATGAGTTCAGGGTCCTAATAGTTCAATTTTGTTTTGCCTTTCGGGAAAAATCCACACAGAATTATCGACCGTCACCAACATTTTGGCAATTGAAAATCTGCACCGTTTCCGTCCGTAGGCCATGCCAAGAGTACTTAGAATATTTGAGTCATCAAAAAGTAAACTTCTTCTCAATATCAGCAAGTTCCAATTCAGTCGCTCTTTCTTACATTTTCAGCTCGTTGGAGACTGCTGCTTTATCGGATTCCATGAGTTTTGATGCTACATGCATCTTGACCTACTGAAGGATAGAAGAACTCTGGAGCACTCCTTGAACTGTTCTGTTACTGAATGCCAGAGGAAGTTCTGATAGAATCTTGGACACTGTCTTTTCACCGTTGTATTTCTCATTGATTCTGCCCCTTTCGCCCCTCGGCCCTTTCACATTGTTTCTTATAGTAGCCGCTTGGATCCTACAAAAATGAATAGATGAAGTGTTTGGCCAAGCTCTCTTGAAATCATTCCACTACTAAGCTTTTCATCTATGTAAGTGAAAACTTTTCCATTTCTGTAAAAGTTGAAGCATCACCCATGCTAGCGTTATCGCATTTGTTAACGGTAAGTATATTGCCAATTTAGAAATGAGTGTGAGCGATTTGAATGAGTGAAAGAATGTTATGAAGTGGTACAGTGATTGAGAACTAATCATTTCTAAAACTTGTCGTTCCACTTTTTTATATTTTTTTTTTGCAATATCTCATGTCATAACAAACATTTACAAAGAAAACAAATTATAATGTTCATCATTTTTGTTAGTTATTAAATTGTATAATTAGCAATAATATTAACCGATCGCAATTTAGCGAAATTAAGAAATTTGTCCCGTTGCTAAACTTTGGGCGCGATTTTAGAACGAAAATGAATAAGAATTTTACAAAGAGCAAAAGATAACCACGATGAAATCAGAGGTGGGCTTTTGCTACTAGCAGCAATAAGAGGAGAAAATTGATAGTCCATTAGAGAAGCTGCATTTAAGCAACACACAACTCCACATGACGTAAATTGCTTAAAAATGGAGATTTAGAAAATCAGACAGGAACCCATAAAATAACTCACAGTTTGGATTGGTATTATCATCTATTCTAATTCGTAAAGGATCAGATGCGAAGCAGTTATTTTGAAACCTTTCAGGCAGCCCAGTAATTTTGCAACCAATTCGTTATTTGGGAATTGTTACGTAGATCTGTTTGAAGAAGATTTACAAACATATTAATGGAGATAAAGTAAAATTTGAATCAATTGGAATGGATATTTTTAAATCTTTATTTAATTGTAGAATAATAACACTCCTGACCATATTTTTAATAAGAGCTTTTATTATATAGGGTGTTTCTGTATGGTTTATACAAACTTTCAGAATATGTTCCAGGGACCAAAACAAGCAGAAAATATCTTATGGACAAGGGGTAGAAAACTCTTCTTTCTAGACTTACAACGGTTTGAAGATGTCCTGTAGTAGAAGAGTTACGACAATTCAAAGAACCATTTGAAGAAAATTGTGCTCTCTTCAACATCCGATACGAAACGTTCTTGGAGCACCACTGTTAAGTTACCGGCCTGAATTGCTGATAAGCGCCGATAAACTGTTGAGCGTTTGATGGTTTGCAATTCCATGGTATTCTCTAAAGGGTTCGCCAATCCATGCAGCGGCATGCACAGGCTCTTCTGGAATCTAACGGAGACCATTTTGAGCACTTGCTATATCAAGTGTATTGTCTTGTTATAATCGTAGAAATAAATCACACAGTTTGCAACTCCGATACGCTTTAATGTTAAGAAGTGTTTTCAACAATGGAACATATCCTGAAAATTTGTACAGACCATTCGGAAATACCCTGTATAGTGAGCTAATATTACACGTAAAGAACATTTAATATTTTACAGGATTGTTCTATTTAATGGTTTAAAATTTCGGTACTTGGTTATGTCATTAAGCATCCAATGGTGCTTTATGCTATTACTGGGGAGAACGTGTCTGTCTGTCCGTCTGTAACTCGATCTTCTCGAAGAGTATGAAACATTATCAAAATCTTTCTTCGCCGACCGATATATGTTGTTTATCACACCAACCAGTTCGAAGATGGTTGAAATCGGTACATTGGCACCTGCTCTAATGAAACCATTAAGAAACACCCTTAGAAATTTTCAATCATAAGATATTGTATAAACATTGAACACAGGATGGTAAACCGTGAAAAAACTGACGTTTCGAATACAGGATATATGTTGTCAAAGCACGGGTGGAAGATATAGAGATTATCATTTGCTTTGACAAAGGATAGCCTCTATCCGAAACGTCAGCTTTTTTTCAGGGTCTAAACACCGTGTGTTCTTTTTTATTTTATTCTTTTTTTTACTTTGTACGAAGGCTGTTCAATAAAGAATGATTCATAATTTTTTACAGACATATTTTTCCTTGTAACAAAAATCGCACTGTTAGTAACTGATAGCTTAATGCGTAATGTATACATTAAACAAGTTTCAAGATTCGACTTTCGACTGTGGAAGGCATGGAACTCCAAATATAGTCAGTTTTGCTTACACCACAATGGAGTTGCTATTCTGAAATCTTGGTTTCGTTTCAACAAATCATCAGCGGAGGCAATGAATGTTATAGGAGGCCTATGGGGAGTCTGTTCTTCCCTTTAGGATAGCTCGCAAAATGTTTAAAGAAGAAAGCAATCAATCGCTGGGACAAGAAGGGCCATCACGAAAATGAGGATGAATGAAAGTGTATACTTAGCAAAAAATTATGATCATTCTTTATTGAACAGCCTTCGCAATGACGTGTCATAAACGAATTTATAAGAGTAATTCATAATTTCGAAGATGGTAGAATTTGATTCAGTCATACCTGTTAAAATGATACCAATAGAGTACCATTATAAATTCTCAATGCTAAGATATGGCATATAATATATCAAACGTCTCCTAACAGCTTGTCATGAACGAATATATAATAGCAATTACTGACAAGGGGCTCGCACGGACATGTCATCACGGATTTGGTTGAAATTTTAGGACGTCAATCTACAACATTAATATATCTTCTGTGTAAACGGATTTGAATCAACGGCTTTTTGTTTCGGAGAAATAAACATAAAACTTTTTAACGTTTACTCTCGTACTGCCAGAGAAGCCACATGGGAAGAAAGGTTTTCAACTTAACAACGGTGACGCAGTAGCTAACGTCAGACTTCTGTGATTTCCTGGCCCGTTTTCGATTCCTGTCATTTTTTTTCATTTTTTCCCCATTTTTTGTGTTTCTATTTGTTTGCACTTTGCAAAGTAACATTCACATACATAAGCAACGATTGCGCATAGACCGTCGATAGTGCGAATAGATCTTTATCGTTTCTTCTTCATTTCATACGCCAAATTAACATCCGTTTTCCGTTTTCGGTTACTATGGAGGGGAGGAGTGGAGAACGGATCCGTCATCGCACCGTCATCACCGCCACATAGCCGCCAATCACGGATCGGCAGTGACCGTCCGTCAAAAAATATTGTACAATGCATTTTGGATATTTTTTGACCTGTGACTTTGCTTATGTATGCGAATGTTACTATGCAAATTACAAACAAATAATAATGGCGCAAAACAAAAAAAGGGAAAAAAATGGAAAAAAATGGAAAAAAAAAATACTAACTTAACCTAACCTAACCTTCCGCACTTGGTTATGTCATTCTTTAATGGTTTATTTCATTTTTAAATGTAGCTTTTAATGGCTAAACTAACCTATTGATAACAAGACAAGGCAAAATCACTAGCTTAATGACAGCGACTATGACGCATTTTCTAGAACGCGCCGTTCATGACAACAGATCAATGGTGAAGCGTTCACACATATAATTAACTTAGTGAAAGAAGTTAGAATGCAAGCAACAACTTCCCTTATTTGCCAACTCATTTTTAATAAGCCACAGAAAACCAAGATAGGAGGGGGACTTCACTACTGACCGCAACAAGAGGAAAGATATCCATGAACTGTACAGAGACTAAAGATCAACCCGCATAAAAACAACGTTCCACATGATGTAAATTTCTTAAAAATGGAGATTTGGAAACAAGTTTTAACAGATGATTACTATTATTTTTTTCTGATTCTGATTCTTAAAGGATCAAGCAAAACAATTACTGTAGGATCAGTGACATAGCAATGCATTATATCGATATTTAAGAATATTTGAAAAAGAGATTTGTTTGCGCAAACCGCTGGCCAGCAAATATCATAATGACTTCTTGGAGGATATTGTACTCACTGCAAGCATTAAGCTATACAATTTGATATAAAATTTCGAAGACTGATCAAATCATGCTTTCAATTGCTTCATATCAAGGATGAAATGTTAATTTGGCAAAAAGAAATTACAAAGAACTAGCCAAAATAATGTGACATGAGATGCATCAACCGCCATCTTAAGTCCTAGATTCTCACATGGATCCTACTTAAGATCCATCTTAAGTAGGATCTTATATCCTACTTAGCAAGACGGATTCTTTGTTTAAACCCTGAAACAACATAATGATCCGAATATGATATAATATTTTGTGCACAAGAGGTTTGTGCTTTTTATTAAGATGTCGTTATCCACAATAGTATCCTATTGTTCATGATTCACGTTGTAAAGCAAATAAAAATACCTTATTAAAAACTGTGGAACACTTACTGAATAAAGTCTTGAAAAGAAAGAGGCATATATCCACACGAGAACAGCCTTTCGAAATGAAAACATTCTGACGTGTATGTAATAAATTAAACACGAATCGCGCTATATTTGTGTAATGACGTTTTTATTTTGTTTTTTATACAGTTTATATATTGTGACGTGAAATTTTTAATATTTCAATTTACGTAAATTTCTATTTTTCTATTGAAGATTTACGAAGAAGATCTGATCTGCCTTTATTTCAACATTTCTCATGCATGCTTATAAAAACTCCACAATATTAAAATTAATTATGTATGGTCTCTCGTTATATTTATTTATACGAAACAAAAGTTTAGAATCGGAGCATTCATGATAGTTTTGATTTTTAATTTTGTAGCTGATAAAAATATTGCCGGCATTTTCCTTCAGTTTTTCTCCACTGGCTATTTTCATTGCTGTAGAAAGCATACAAACATTCAATTTGAAATTCATCAGCTGTTTCCATGTGGGCAAATTATTTATCCTATATGAAATTTTATTTTGTAAATAGGAAAATATTTAAATCCAACGTGGAAAAACAATATGTTTCGCCCAAAATAGCGGTGACGTTTTATCTATTCTATTTGTGGCCACTATGCTTAACTTTCCCCCCCGCAAGTCTCGTGCGTTTGAATAATACATGAATAAAACGTTTCATTGAATAAAACATGAGCGCTTGACAATATTAGCATTCCTATAACAAGAATATGACCACATTTTGGTCAAATCGTTTACAGTGCAGCAAAAATGGCAACTTTTTCGTCCTATTTTGACCAAATAACCAAAGTAAACAAACCTATTTTATCTTCAGATTTATTGCAGTAACCAGAAATTCGTGTAAATTGAAATCGCCATATGATTTATGCTCAAATTTGACACAAATTACATTTCATGGCTTAATTCATAACGATACCATAAATAATACGGGAGTTGCGTCATAAATCATGACAACTATTTCTTAAGTAGAAAGTGGAAAGTAGAATTAATCTAAAGCAATGATGTGATATTTTCCATGTAATAAAAATTTACAGATAGAATGTACTTTTAAGTTCGATGAAAGTAAAATTTGACCATTCGGACGTTAAATGCCACGATGATTTCTTGCAGATCCAAATGTTGGAGGCTTTTTCTAGTAGAAATTCTACGAAGATGTTGACATTCGATGACCTTAAGTTCAAATGATAACAGTTTTAGTTGAATATGGTGGTAAGATGTAACCTTTGGAGTCTCTTTCTAGATGATAAACAAGCTCTCACAAAAGTGTGTGGTGGCAAATTGAAATTTATAAATTATAAATTAAATTGAGGTCATCGAATGTCAGCATCTGCGCAGAATTTCTTCTAGAAAAAGTCTCCAATGTTTGGATCAACTAGAAGTAATCGTGAGTTTTAACATCGGAGTGGTCAATTTTACTTTCATCGAACTTAAAGTACATTCATCTGTACTGTACATTTTTATTACATGGAAAATATCACATCATTACAACTACTTCTTCTAAAAATGTGGTAACACCTATCCACACAGCAGCTTGAGCACTGAAATTTCATCTTGTTGTAGTGGGTTTATTTTTACGCTTATTTCTAATTTTTTTGTTAAAATCAGCGCTTTCAGCTCTAGAACTATACAATTGGAATTTTTTCTCTACCTGTAACGGTTACAAAATTGCAAGGTGAAAAATTCGAAGTCAAAGGTCAAATCTGACACCACCATTGTTTAGCCCCTACCGAACTTCCTATATGTTGCCTGCAATAGATTTGTTGTATCTCCGTTCGTTTTGATTTTTTATGGGGGGGGGTACAGAATTTTGACGCACCCTATATAATCTTTATGTCACGTATAAAACAGAGAAATGAGACAGATGCGGTAATTTAATAAATACAAGAAAAAAACTTTAATTTGAACACAGCAAAATAAGAATGAAGAAGTGCATGTAGCCTTCTTGGTCATTAACATTTTGGAAAAATTCAAATAATCGTTGAATAGAGATCACAGCTTTCTTCTTAACATAGGAGCACTATACCAACCAGGAAACTGGATATACTACAACGAAAGAAGACAACATCTTGTCCACATAAGAATTTATAAATTCTTCCTGAGGACAAGAGATTGTTTGTCTCCTTTCATAGGAGCACTAATTCTTGAAATTGTAGACACTTGAGTAGAAACGTAGCAGGTAAGTATAGAATAAATATTATCACAAGGCTCGGCGTTTTCACGTCATCGGTCAAAGAAGTGAGGCTAAAAGCCCAGACTGCGGAAGAGAAAACTCAGATGACAAAAGAAAAAAAGAATATATGATGGTTCCACCTACGTAAACGTCTCGAACGAAGTACGCCCGTGTCATCATCCGCAATAAGCCGACTGCAGCCCAAGTCGCGAAGTCTGCTGCCATACGGACCTGGGTAACTAGAGCTACTTCCATCCTTTATTCTAAAAAACAACACCTGAACGAAGACCTCTATAGACTCAACTTGCAAGTCTCCTCGTTTGTTCCACTGGGTATTCTAATGCCATTGATAGACGAAGATGAAATCAGGCTGGACTCTTTAGGAGAGCATAAATTCATGACCTTATGCCAAAAACTCGACGACCTGCGTCGCCCACGTCTTCTCAGTCATACCACTACAGCCTTATAGTCATACAGGATTTCAACTTATACCAGAATGTTGTTAACCTTACCTCAATCTCTTTCTCCGATGATGAATCACTTCTCCTGGACAAAGGCCTGAAGCACATCATCCAGAAAAAGCCCAACCAAGCCGACCTCCATTCCATCATCTCAAGTACAGAACGCGCTATTTCTTTCCTGCCTCCAACTGATCGCCCTCCAGTTCGCGCCATTGCTGGCCATCTCATCCGGAAATCCTACAACGACGCTAAAGTCTCCCGTGAGCAAATCTCCGATTCCACCGCCGCTATTTCCATAAAGAAGAAACTATTTGAAGCCGACGCATTGATTGTCAAAGCTGATAAAAGAAACGTTTAAGTCATCCTATACCGCTCTCTCTACATCTCCAAGGTCTGTGATTTCCTTTCCACTAATAATCTTGTCCTCTTATCTTCCGACCCCACGCCTGAATACCATAGAGCTATCGTCTCAGTTATTAACAAATCTCCCCGTTTTAAACACCTTTGTCGCCATATTCCCCCCAACCCCTGGCCCCCTACTCTTAATCCCCTTATCAAAATCCATAAGCCTAATATGCCCATACGCCTGTTGTTAACTATTCCCATCCCCTGCCCATGCTGTCGCCAAATCTCTCTCCTCTTTCCTCTTCAACCTTAATATCTTACCTAAAACCTGTAACATTAAAAGCTCCCTTACCCTCACCGATAGTCTTTCCTCCTTCCATGCTAATGAGTTCCACTGCCTCATGTCACTTGACATTACTAACCTGTACATTAATGTCCCCATCCCAGACATTTTTCCATCCTTGAACGCCTTCTTTGTTCATCTTCCTTCCCTGTTCCTGATTCCATTAACCTCCTCGCTATTCTCTCCGTCATATCTAACCAGAACTATTTCACCTTTAATAACTCCTTCTACTATCAACCATCTGACTTAGGCATGGGCTTCCCACTTAGCAGCTTCCTCTCTGAAGTCTATCTCCAAAACCTAGAACTTACCGTTGTTCCCCCCCCCCTCCTTTCTAATTCCACTATGATCTCTTACCACCGTTACGTTGATGATATCTTAATATTTGATTCCCGCACTACTTCCCCTGATGCTATCTCTACTATTTTTTAATTCTTTCTCTCCCCCACATCCAGTTCACAACCGAAACCGAAGTTAACAAATCTATCCCTTTCTTCGAAGTTCTCATCACTAATGACCGCGTCACCCATCACTTCTCCTTCTCTGTTCACCATAAACTAATCCACCATTCTTTATACACCCTTCTTCCCATAAACATGCTACCCTCCGTTTCCTCATAGAACGTGCCCCCAAGCTACCTCTCAACCCTTCTTCCCGTTCCTCTGAATTTCGCATCATCCGATCCCTTGCTTCTACGAATGGTTTTTCTCCCTCCACTTTTTCCCGTCTAATAAGATCGGCCTCGGTGGCTCAGTGGTTGCGTGATCGCCTCTGATGCCCAAGGATTTTTTCAGGACGACGAGGATTTTTTCAGGGGGAAATTCTTGAGATCACGCACTTCCTTCGGAAGGGAAGTAAAGCCGTTGGTCCCGTGTAGTCGTTTGCCGGCTGCACGTTAAAGAATCCTTGCGAAGCAAAGTTTGCAGCCCCTATAATGCCGTCCTGAAATGGCCATAGCAGTTGAAAAGGACGTTAATACCAAATAAACCAAACCAAACCGTCTAATAAGTCGCAGAAAACTCGCCCTAAACCCTAAGCCTCAAGTCCCATCTCCGCCCTATACCTTTCCTTGGCCCCCATTTTTCCCACCTAACTAATTTCCTTTCTTCACTTGGCCTCCACATCTCCTTCCGATCTTCCACTCCGTGTTTCCGTACGTTGAACCCTCCCGCCCATACCAATACCAACAAATATTCCCGTTCTGTTGTATATCGACTAGACTGCGGAGTTTGTGACAAGTACTACACAGGACTTTCATCCCGTAACTTCGCTGTTCGCTTTAAAGAACATATGAGGTCATTCCAGAAAAAAGATGACAGATCCCATTATGCAAACCATCTCGCCATCACAGGACTTGCACCTAAGAAATATGAAGAAGCGATGTCCGTTTTCCTCTTCTGTAATGACCGTTTTAAAACCGCAACTCTGGAATCCATAGAGATTTTCAAGGCCAAGAACTCGTTTTCTGACCTCCTTCTTAACTGTCAAACGGATTTTGACATTTTTTCCATTCTCATCTCCGACTCAGATTTACTGTAATTCTCTTTTTATTTTATTATATATATGGATCAACTTTTATGGATCAACTTTTCTTTATCCATTTATGTCCTCACTTTTTGTATTCTATTTTTCTGTTACTTGTTATCCTATCGGGGTTTTTTTCTGCTTTCATCCAGTTAGTGTACCTTTTACAGTGTACCCATTCTTTTATTTTCATTTGCTGTATTCCAGGGTGACTAGCGACCGAGAAAAGTCGGGGAATTTTTGTAACCGAGGAAAGTCAAGGAATTTTACGAAATCGTTTTGCTAGACACACTGGTATTCTTATCCAATCAACGTACACCTATGTTGTTTATTTTACTTATTAGTCATTGCCTTTGTCATGCCATTCGTTGTATTTTTTATCCAATCATATTACTCCATCGTACCAGATTTCTGTCTATAAGGGCGAGAAGCCTCTATTGTAGTTTATATCCTTGATAAAGCCGGGAATAAATGGCAAGACTAGTCGGAAACTCTGTTCTCCCTTTATTGTATTATAAATTCTCTACCAATTCATTTCAATTAGCTTGTGATTTGATGATAAATGCTCCCATACCTTCTTTAATGTAGGCGTTTGCTCTCCAAAGAAAGATACCGGGATATGAGCATTGACAGGCAGAAGTAAAGCTTCACTAAACACAGCAAATATCAAGTATTATTATTGAATGACAAAATACCTAGTTAAAGAGCCTCAGAGACGATGACCTAATGCTAACAGAGGCTGTACTGCAGTTACGTGTTAAAAAGTTACCGCCGAGGCTCGATTCGATTCCTAGAGTAGCGTCGTAGCCTAATTCTCTCAGGTGCTGAAGTTACGGGAAATGATGTGTCGGCTCCAAATAGCAATGTACACTGCTAGACTATGCAGGCTTCATCCGAAAAAGTAATGTGGTTGGGAGTGCATGCTTCTGCTGCCTTGATGGGATCTCTTCTAATAGCAGGACCCCGTCGGCTTTTTATGCTGAGAGAATTTGCATCGTCTCGCGCCGACGAGATCTCGCAGTTTTTGAGGAATAACTTTATCTCAACACTCCCATGAGCCCCTTTCGCTTGGAACTCTTTCGTTCGTGGCAGTATACTTCGGGCTTTGACGCATTGCCTCATAACGTTGTTGCCGTCTCAGGGTTTATGTCTCTTATCCAGGAGGTGGGCAGACTATTGTAATTTCTTATCTTTTTTTTAAAAAAAAGAGGGAATCCGCTCTTTGAATCTGGTGGCGAAGTCGCGAGTACTTATACCGATTAAAAGCTGTCCCATTGATTGCAGTCAATGCGGTAAACATGGGCTTGTGCGTACGTGTCAATGACACGAGATGAAGGTGGGTTACGGGTACGTTTGCAAGATTCCACTGAGGAAAGGAGTGGGCACCCATTTGGCGAAGATTGGAGCCGGGAGGGGAAGGCGTAAGGGACGCTTTCGCTGGCGTATTTGTTTGGAGATAGTGGAGCGGGAGTAATCGCTAGTGGAGGCGAGGAAGCAGATGTTTCGGAACTTTTTGGATCTATCGGAAGGGTTTAGGGGAAGATTAAGGGCACGATCGACGAGTAAACAGATGAGCGGAGGAGACGTGAATCAGATTGGAGGAGGTGTTACGATAGACATAGAAGGAAAGACGGTAGGAGTGTGAGTTACGGAAGATATTCTCGTCGAGGGAGAGGATGGAGATATTGGATTCAGACTGAAATGCGAATTGTACATAGGGAGAGGGAGAAAGAATTAAACAGGGTGGCGATGAGGGATGTGGTAAGGGACTCAAAGATGCAGTGGCGTAGCTAGGGGCGGACAAGGGGTACATTTTTCCTCGGGCGCAGCATTTACGGGGCGCCAAATTGATGCTACATAATTACGAATCAATTTCAGAATCAAATGTTTCCCCCTCTTAAATGCACGTCCCGTTTCATTCAGAAATATGACATTTGGACCATGTTAGTCTCCCCCCCCCCCTAGCTACGCCACTGCAAAGATGATAGGAGAGGATGGATAAAGAGAAGTAACGTTGGTCTACTCGAGACGTTGGAGGAAATCTTTGGAAAGGAAACTGCTTATGGGGAAACCCACGCCGAGGCCATTAGTATGAGTCTAGGTGGTGCCAATTGAGGAATAGTTTCGGGTGGAAATGACGAACAAGATGTTAAGGAGGTCGATGGATTGTTGCTTCGGGAGGGGGGAGGAGGAAAATAAGAGGTGCTCGAGGATGATCAAGCTGTTGGTGAACGGGGACATTACTGTAGATTTTGACGATATCGAGGAACATGAGGTATAGATTCTGGTTTGTGTGAAAATTGACAAGATTTTTAGTAAGGCATAAGGAATTGGTGATATAATGGGTATTACAGAGAAATTTGGATATGGACTCCGTGGGCGGGAGTGGGAGTTGACGACAGGACGGATGGGCATGTTAGGATCATGGACCTAAACGAGAATATTGAGAGTAGGGGACGTGGGTTGGGAGGGATCAGACGACGAAGGTGCTTTAAATGGAATGATTTATTGACCATGGAAATAATAGGTTTGTGGAATTTGGAGATGGGAGCAGAGGGTAGGGAGACAAAATAGTTAGAGGAAATGAAGGTGTGTACCTTATGACGTATTCTGGACGGTGGACAATTACAGAGGCATTGCCTCTGTCGGCTTGCTGATGATGGCATCTTCTTCGGTAAGTTTTTTCTTAACCTTCGTCGGAGGTTCTAGTGTGCGTTGGACCTGAGGACTGAAAACTGAATTTTAATAATTTCTCTTTTATCAAAAATTACTTTCTGCCTCGGCACATCTGTTCTCACTTGCGTGAAGCAAAATCAGAACTGAAAATTTGAAAAAAAAGCTCCTTCTCTTCACTTCACTCGGTCAGGTCTCCTGTTTCTTCATGATCAACATGGATGAATTTACTCGCACTCCACGATTGCCGCTCATGTCGTTTTTTTGAAGGCGGTATCCTTAAATTGAGGATGTCTTTATCAAGTATTTGGGGCTATTTGACCTTCTCAATAAAAAGCTCTAACGGTAGATCGACGTCCATTTAAAAATCGCCGAAAGGCGGAAAAAAACGCATTTTATGGTATTATTTATGCATTCCTCAGTCTATTGTACGTTTTAGCTTTTTTTACATGTCTAATGTAAATCTCAAAAGACAATGTCAGTGGAACCGCTAAATGGTAGGGCAAAAAAAATGAAAGACAGAAATCCTCGATCGACTTTCCATAGCCGTACGGCTGCTTATATTGTTATACTGTTCACCGATCATGGAACAATGGAAACACGTCTTATGGAGCGACGAATCTCGGTACACACAGGCAAAAAGAGACCAAGTTTGTGTTTAGCGAATGCCCGGAGAAGGCTTCATACACACTGTAAAGTTATTTTCATCGTTTTGATTCGGCTAACTTGTTCCAGTAGCACGAAATATGACGTCAATGAACCATGATATTTTGGATAATTCCGCACCAGCAATGTTGTGGTAACCCTTTGGGATTCGACCATTCTTATATCAAATATAACAAAGCTCTATGGTACGCTTCGCGAAATTTTAAATCTATTGTCACTGTCCAGCGCAAGTTTAGACAATTAACAAAGGTAAAACAACTTGTGCATTTTTTGAGAATTTTTGTTAAAAAATTAACAATCTAGTGCCATCCAATAAAAAGTTATAAAATCACAAAATGTTGTTATTTTGTGGATACGTAATTAAATACTAAATAAAGGGTTTCTAAAAAAAGAATGACAACAATCCATCGATTGATGTTCATTTGGGACACTCTTTCAATTCGTTTATCATTTTAAGGAAGCATGAATAATATAAATTTTCATTACTCAGTAAATAATAAATATCAATTAAAAATACAAATTAGATAAAAAATAAGGTATAATAAACAAAAATAATTAATCTAAATCAAAATAAAAAGCTGACGTTTCGGATAGAGCCTATCCTTTATCAAAGCAAAAAAGGATAATTCTCTAAAAGCAAATAGAATATTAGAGAATTATCCTGAATTATTTTTTATCTAATTTGTATTTTTAATTAATATTTATTATTTATTGTATTCCAGGGTTCTTGTGTCCCGTCCTTCTCTTAATATATATCCGTTCATTACTCAGTAACGAGTTTTAGAATCATTACTGATAATTCCTTATCTACGAATAATATGGAATAGAATCAGTTACTTTTCAGTTAATTCTTTATTTTTCAGGAAAATTAATTATTGATGTGTTTTATTTAATTATTATGATTTTCTTCATAGTAATCACTATATAGAATTAACCCGTTGATTATTTTCCGAAAATGTAAATAGCACAATGTAGTTTTATAAATTTTTGAATCAAGATTTTTCCGTCATCAAAATCGATCACTTTGATCACGACAGGGGTCTGATGGATGGATGAAAAAAGAACATGATTTACTATCAGAGCAATAAAAATGCAGAAAGATTTAAGCTACAAACGAGCACATTATTTAAACGGAGAAAGGATTTTCGATAAGGTTGGAGAAAGTTATTTATTCCAAAACGATTAATTCAGGTTAAAGTTTGACAGCCTTGTTTACTATTTCTTCAACGACTGAATTGCTTGTCAGTAATTTGACATGCAAGGAAGCAGCTTTTTTTTTATTTCAGATTCAGCATTAAATGAAAAATTGTTAATTTTCTTCGAAAGATTGGAAAGTTCTCCTCTCCCCCACCATCTTCGAAATCTTTACTCCAATGTTTTCACTTATTTCCAGAAACTTGCTAATTTATTAAAATATTAATTTAGAAATATACTAATTTCAGATGGAACTAGAGACTTCATTCCTCTTATGGACCGGGAAAGTAGAAAAAAATTGCTTGAAAGACAATTTTTCGTTTGCTCTAATGCATCTGCCTCCAGTCAATATTTCCCATTTTCTAAAAACTCATCTTCCAACCGCTTTCTTTAATCAAATTGCCTTTGTATTTCCTTTTTGACTCATAAAACTTTTAAGAGGCAGTAACTTTTTAGTCATTTAAGGCTTTATGAGAATTATCAGGTGTTGGATTGATATACAGTACTTAATATTTAAGAAAAGAGTATATGCCTGATATAATGTATAATATATACAATACATTCTGTTATGTACACTACAGCTCTAACGGACAGATATCGGTAAGCTTAAGAACATTTCAACAAAAACACAAAAATCAATATAATTGTTAGTAAAGAAATGAAGACCAGAAAAAAGCAAATTATGTTGTTTTTTTTCCAAGCATCAAAAAAATCCCTTCAAATCTTTTCTACTAAATCGCACTTGTCCCTACGTAAATGGTAAGAGTAAAGTTTTTTTATCAGAGAAAGATTTCTTTCTTACTGGATAGGAGATTAATTTGGTTTCTATTGAGGAAGGGTGAGTTTTATGAAGCGTTACTTCCGTCGCACAAGAAGATAGGTACACTCCGCTGTTCGATTGTCGATTGTCGCTGGCCAGGGGAATTTAAACTGTTTAGCAACAGGAGTACCAGGAATTAAGGATGTCGAATTTGTGCTTGGCGAATCTGGTTTGTAAGGTGTTGCCAGTCTTCTCAAGATACTGTTTCTAACAAAACTTGCATTGTAACAGATAACTAACGTTGTGAGAAGTGCAGATCAGGTGCTGATTGATCTTGAAGGCAAATGTGGAAGCGTCAACGGAAATGGAGATGGCGGAGTTAAGGAAATGGAAAATGCCACAACGTTTTTCATTGCAAGGAAAATAGCCTTTAGTGGAAGCGAGTGGTTTAGTGACAGTGGCATGAATTAGAATTTCTTTGAAATTAGATGTCCGTCTAAAAGACACTTTTGTTGGGTCATCGAGAGTGGAATGAAGGAGAGGAGAGTCTCAAGGAGATACTGATACCTTCTTAGGAAATTTTTGATAATATTAAGGGCAGGATGACAGGGAAGAATTAGCGTGCGTGTTGTGATGGCTGGAGAAGGTTTAGGATTGTTATTAGCACGGGAATTACGATGTTTATTGATAGAAGAGCGAATGACAGATTTGGGATAACATCTTCTTTTAAGAGGGGAGGGAGGGGAGGGTTCTAGAAATTTTGGCGTCGACTACTAAGGTCATTTTGCGCCTTTTACACAAGTTATATCTATACGCAGCCCAGGACAAACACAAACATCCATGCCCACGGCGGGAGTCGAACCCACTGCCAGGCAGACTCGAGAACTAGAAAGCCTACGCCATAGCCTTCTCGGCCACCTGGCTGCCTTCTTTTAAGAGATTGAGTAAGTGGGTTGACATGGAAGTCCTTGTCAGGATGGTTAATGCAGATTCTATGGATGCGAGTTAACTAATCTAGAGGAATGTTGTCTTTGCAATGGCAGCTGTCATATTGTAAGTACTGATGCTGGTCGATGGGCTTCTTATAGAGATTATTGGACAGTTTGTTGTTGGCGATATAAAGACATCCAAAAAAGGAACAGTGATGATAGAATAGTGATGAGATGCGCATAATGCGCATACATCAAAGGACACCAGTATATGATCTTTTTCTAATTTTACTTCTTTAGGTAAACAATACAGCCTTGGGAGAACAACCCGATCCGAGAGAACCCGAGCAACCCTGTTCTCCCAAGGCTGTATTGTTTACCTAAATTGCACAAACCAGGGAATCAATGCAGACCAATTGTCGACAACACGAATTCCCCTACAAGTATAGTTGCTAATTTTTTGATGGCCAAATTCAACACTCTCAAACTACCAGGGAAGAATTTTACCATCAGGAATAGTATGGAACTTCTTAAGGAATTAAAAGAAGTTAAATTAGAAAAAGATCATATACTGGTGTCATTTGATGTATGCGCATTATTCCCAAGTGTATCCATCAGGGAGACATTGGATATACTACAAGGCGTATTAGAAGACAACGACATTCTCCTAGGTGAATGCAGAGACATTATGCGTTTCACTAGGTTGTGCTGCCTAAACAACCTTTTACAGTTTAACGGCAAGTGGTACCAAATGACGGATGGTATCCCGATGGGATGTTGTATTAGTCCATTTTTAGCTAATCTATTCCTAAGGGACCTGAAAAATACTGCATCCAGTACCTTCCCATATTTCCCGCAAACATGGTCCAGATATGTCAATGACATATTTGCCATCTTTGATACATCCAAATGCAATCTTAACTTGTTTCTCGACAATCTTAATGCTATATCTAATAACATCAATTTTACAATAGAATTAGAAAAAGACAAGAAAATTCCTTTTTTGGACGTTGTAATTGGTAGAGACGAGGGGGAGGGTAAGCTAAACTTTGGGGTATATAGGAAACTCTCGTTTGTGCCTGCTTACATCAGCAATAGCTCGAATCATTGCTTCACCCACAAGGTTGCCGCCTTCCAGCATATGATCATGAAGGCGTTAAAACTGCCACCCACACCACAACAACGAGAAGAGGAACTCTTGAAAATCAAAGATTTCGCTACAAACAATGGATACAGGAAGGACCTCATAGATAACCTAGTAAGGAAACGTATCAGGAAGATGGAAATCCTACAGGCCACAACACTGACCCCAGAAAGGGACAAACCTAAATTTTGGGGCATTCCCTACAATAAGGACATCACCAAAGGACTCGACAAAATTGCAAGACGGTTTGGATACCGGGTTGCATACAAAAGCTCACACACACTGAAGAAATACTGGGATCTGTCAAGGATAAAATACCCGATGATCAGTGTGCTGGTGTCTACAAATTGAAGTGCGGAGGATGTGAATCTGTGTACGTGGAACAATCGAGGAGGAAGATTGCCACAAGGATAGAATAACACTTCAGACATATCCGAAACAACAACCCACAGGCCTCCAGCTTCGCACACCATGCGATCTCCACCGGACATGGAACAATACCTAACAATTATCAAATCCTCCACAAGACCGGCGATTGGCGTAAGCTCAATTTTTTGGAGTCTTTGGAGATTAAGAAAATACAGGAGGACAGATCCATGAATGGTGATAAGGGTCCTTTGAACCTTCAAGATTGGATTAAGCCTCTGGAACACATATAATGAACTATGTTTATGTTGGATATTTATTTATTGTTAATTTTATTCTTATTATTCTACATTGTTCTGGCTTCCTGCTAATATTTTATGCATTTTCTTATTATTTACTTTCTCAGCTTTGCAATATGAGTCACTGAATGTATATTACCGTTAATCTGATGTTTTTTCTTTATAATTTACCCTATTGGCTTATACTACTTTTTAAAAAATAAGTAATCACTGTACAGGATAATTTATCTGATTGGACTTTAAACCTTCCATGTATCTGTTTAATTGGAACCTGATTGGTTAGCCATGTATATAAATAGCCTGTTGGCATTAACGAGTAGGCTGAGAACGATCAGGACGATCAAAACGGACTAGCTCTT
Organism: Rhysida immarginata; assembly: GCA_023313115.1. Classification (NCBI taxonomy): domain Eukaryota; kingdom Metazoa; phylum Arthropoda; class Chilopoda; order Scolopendromorpha; family Scolopendridae; genus Rhysida; species Rhysida immarginata. Next base: position 592,311 of record JAHWFO010047922.1, on the reverse strand, counting down.
CAACGTATCACTCTACTCTCTTTTCGGGTATCATTTCATTACTCTCATTTCACGGTGCGCCCTTTTCAAGGCGATACTCACCTCCTGTTCGTCTTATGTGCTGGTCCCTGGCGTTGGAATTAATATTCCCGTAAACCAATACATCGAGACGCTTATTATCCTTCTGGGTCCCTGGCGTTAGGATTAATTTCCTCGCAAACCTAACTAAGGACATTTTTTCATATCATCTATTATTATTCTAATCTATTTTTATTCTAATCATTAACGAGTGAGTCCCTGGCGTAGAATTAATTTTCTCGCAAACCTGACTTGTTCATTTTTTCTTAAAGCTAGGTGCGTCCTTCTTAGGACGGCTTCTTTAGCACACACCTAGCTGCGAGGTTACTCCCCCCCCCCTGGTTCTATACATTTTATATGATGGCTTCGTCCAAATTAATCACGTTGAAGTCGGCAAAGGAGTCTTTGCTAGCACCTGACGGTAAAAGTGTGTCCTGCGAAAGGGCCTACAGGGATGCTTGTTTGGATCCTAGGTTTGCTTCATTTGACCTAATATTTAATGAAATGCTAGAAACTCTCAGGAATGATATAAACTCTAAGTACAATGCACTGGAGGCGAAGGTCGACTCCTTACGAACAAGTTTTGACGAGAAATTCAATGGAATCAACACGGAAATTCAAAACTCTCGTACAGACGTCATCAACAAGATAAATGATTTTAGAAAAGCCTTTGAGAAATGTTCCAGGACTCCAAAGGCGAAAAACTCCACGGAAGATAATAAGGTAAGAGAAAATTTTCAACCTATCTCGCTTGCTAACAAAGTGCATGGACTGGAGTCCATGGAAAAAAGTGATGATCGTGACTGTTCGACAAACGGTGGCAACAAAAGAAGCCATTCCGACGGAAGTGATGGAAAAGTGGAAGACAGTGCCTGGCCAGTTGTCCGTAGCAAAAAACCCAGAAGGGGGACTAGGACGGAAAATTCCCAGACTAAGGTAAGTGAAAAGAAAACTATTTACATTCCCCCTATTATCGTTAGACATCACGGGAAACCGATTAAGGAAGTGCTAAATGAGATAAAAAAAATCACGTAATGTTAGATAAGATTACTGCACATACCGGACGCTCAGACACTATCAAGGTTAAATGCCACGATGAGGAGACACATAAAACCCTCGTGTCAGGAATCAAAATGAATGGTGTGCTATAAATCCAGCATCATCAGCTCAAATCTGAAAAACTGTTAAAATACGTTGTCCGTAATGTAGATATAACGTATGACATGGAAGATTTTTGCTCAGACCTTAGAAACGCTAACTACTTCCCCGATAAGACAGTTAGACTTAAAAAAGCAAATGGTGAAGTTGAGATGCCAATGGTTCTAGTACTCCTATAAAACACTGAGCACAATACATCTTTCCTAAAGCGCATTGGTCCACTTACTGTAACAGCTGAATTGTTTAGGGGCAACAAGAAGCCCTTACAATGTTGCAATTGCTTACGTTTTGGGCACGTGTCCCAAGGCTGCACCGAGTCGCCGCGTTGCAACAAGTGCGCGGGCGACCACCAGCCAAGGGACTGCACCAATATAAAAGGAAAAGACCCTCCTAAATGTACTCGATGCGAAGGCCAGCACACATCGAGTTATACTAAGTGTCCCAAATACCCACAAGTTAAAAGGAATAGAACTTCCAAAGTAGCTGAAGGAAGAACTTTTGCATCCGTTGCTTCTGCTTCTATTGGTAAGGGAGTCGCTGAACACGACGAATTGGTTAAAATTCAAAAGTATCTGGGTAACCTAATGAATATGTTGAAGGATAGTGGCAAAGTGAGACAAGACAATAATCATGGATAGACACCCCTACAAAGTTATAAATCAAGGTAAGCTACGTTGCACTATATGGAATGCGAGGGGCATTCCTCGCAAGTGTCATGAGTTCTACGATTTCCTCACAAGTTGGAACATTGATGTTGCCTTCTTGTGCGAAACCCATCTCAAACAGAGTAAGGCTTTCAATCTACCAGGGTACTATGTTTACCGGAAAGATAGGCCCCCTAAAAAAGCTTCAGATCCAGGCTCTGGTGGGGTAGCTATTGTTGTAAAAAGAGTTATTAATCACACTAAGATTGTCACACCTAACCTTGTCAATATGGAAGCAGTTTCCATTGTCATCAAAGATGCTGATGTTGGAGAGGTCAGGTTTACTTCCCTATACAACCCACCCAGGCACAAGTTAGACCCTCGCGACTTGGATGAACTACCATCGTTATGGCGGATGATTTGAATGCGAAACACCCACACTGGAACTCCAGATGCACTAATCAAAGTGGCTTGGTACTTTTTAGGTACATGGTAGATCAGTTCGACACTTCCATTATTGGCCCTCTTGAAGATACATACTACTGTGACACTCACCCGCTAGTGACGTGCTCGACATTGCTGTTCTCAAGGGGTTTTTCAAACCCTACAATATTTTTACAGTAAATGCCTTATCATCTGATCACCTACCAGTTGCACAAATTTTGAGAGGATAAATATCGACCTGAGAATAAATCTTCGTTATAAGCAGGACTGGAAATTTTTTAGAGAACTTATGAACGGCAGTAACATTTCCTATCAGAATCCCGTCACCAGCAGTGACATTGACGAAAATATCAAAAAGGTCACTCACTCCATCAAGATGGCTACAAATGCTAGTGCTACTCCGGTGGATTGCAAGAGGCCAGACCATCTGGAACTTCCTCCCTCCATCAGGCAACTCATCCACGAAAAAAAACACTTCAGAAGACTTGGCAGCGTACCAGGTTTCTCCACTTCAAGACGAAGTACAACAGGCTATCCCGCAAGGTAAGTGATCAGATTAAGGATTTAAGGAATCAAAGATGGAACGACAAAGTTAAAAGTCTGTCCGTCCAGGATAACTCTCTCTGTCCGGTCAGGGCCCTTAAAAGCAACAGGTCTATTGTTCTCCCTCCTCTGCTTACAGAGGGTGGCGATTTCGTTAGCAATGACCAGCACAAAGCACAAATTATCGCCGATTCACTGATGAGCCAATTCTCTACGCCCAAAGAGGATGATCTGGTCAATATCGCTTGTGAGGTCAAGGATGTGTGTGATATGTATGGCTACACACAGCGCGCTCTTGGCTCTCCTGATGTCATTGGCACCTCTGAGATATTGGACATCATAAAGCGCCTGAAAAGCAAAAAAGCAGCCGGCATCGACACCATTACCAACAATGCTCTCAAGAATTTGCCTCCCAGTGTTATCTGCATCATCACTAAGGTCATGACTGACTGCTGGCTTAGCGGCCATTTCCCTAGTGCCTGGAAGGACTCAGTCATCATCACCATTCCTAAACCTGGACTGGATCCTGCTCTTCCCACAAGTTATAGGCCCATAAGCTTGTTGCCCATGCTTTCCAAGGTCTTTGAGCGCACTATACTCAAGAGGTTCAACGAGTACTGCGAGGCAAACAACCTCATTCGTAGTGAGCAATTTGGCTTCCGTCCAGGCCACTCTTGTCAGCTTCAGTTATGGAGGCTCGTTGCTGATTTAAACGGTCCTCTCAACCTCTCTATGTTTGGTGGTCTTGTTTTCCTCGATGTCCAAAAGGCCTTTGACTAAGTCTGGCATGATGGGTTCATTTACAAAATGATTACCTAGGGTTCCCTGTCGATCTAATTGCTCTGGTTCGCTTCTTTCTGTCAAAGAGGACTTTTCGTGTTAAGGTTGGGGATTCCTTGTCTGAAACCTGCGATGTAAATGTCTATGACGACTTGGGGATGACCCACATAGGCACCTTTGTCCAGACACTTATGAAGAACATGCTACCCATGATGGAGAATCATGAAAACACCCTGGTTTCTGGTATTCTGGACCATCTACTCGTTGTAAAGAATCCCCTCAGGTTTCGAAGACCGCGCCATATCCTGGATGTCTGCTTTGATGACGTTAACAAGGCCGCATTCCCCAATTATTAGATCTTTTAGATCCTGCTGATTTTTGGGGACTCTATTCGTCAATCTACAATCTGACTCTCGTCCCTTCTGGGGACTTCTTCTCTGGAGCACTTAAGAGGTTCATCAGGCTTCTCACCCAGTTCAGTGTACCTCCTCTGGTTTACTCTTTGGGCGAGCGTGCAAAGTGAGCTTGGCTCCTGGACCACTCGCATCTTTCTTTTCACTTCACTGTTCGATTGTCAGTTGTATGCTTTAGTCATGTTGAAAAATGAGTGCGTAGCACTCGAAATACGTATTCATGGTGAATAAACCTTGTTGTGGAAAAGCGGTGGCGTCTTATTTTTGCTGATTTCATATCCATGGGTATTCTGGTTACTTTTTTATTTCTTTAAGTACATGATGGTTATAGCTTTTAACTTAGTGTAATTATAACTTATTGTGTGGGTCAACATTTAGGCTACTTTTTCCTCGGGAAAACGTTCCATTTCCACGGAAAAACACAAAACACTGGAACCATGCGATGCTCAAAAGCTTGCCAAAAGATGTCCAACGAGTGTTTTAGATTGTTTTAAACCGCGCTATGGTTAATTTTTTTCCTTTTGAGGATAAAAAAATACTACATAAAAGAATTCTACGACAAGGGTTGCCACCTCTACTATGTTGGGCTGAAGACTCCCGTATTGGTCTTTTTTCGCCGGACTCCAGTTTCAAACAGCCAATCTCCGGTATTGCAGCCGTTACTGCGGGACTCGCAAGTCACTTTGAAGGTTTCTATTTCAGAAACAACTCAAAATCCTTGGCCCTCCGACTACCGTGGATTAAGGGAGGGGGGTCGAATCTGGACGGTTCAGAAAGTACGCCAGCCTGTGTAAAAAGACATCATTATTTTGAAAAAGTCCATTTGCACAATAAGAAAGGTTTAATTTAAAAGAAAAATTAAATTTCAATGAAAATGTTAATATCTCTGAAAAATTAATTAGACTATTAGACTAGATGGAGAAATTTTGTTTGACGAAGGTGGCAACCCTAACTCCGGTTTGATACTCTTTGTAAGTAGCAAATAACGGACTTCGAATTTTCCTTTGCGTATTGGTTGTTGTTGTTTAGTTTTTGTCCTTTGGCTGCAGTTTTTGAACTTTTTTTTTGGTGCTGACTTTCTCCACACTGAGTTCTACGTGAGCGAAGCCGCGGGCACAACTAGTCTTCAATGTATCGCAGCCAGACCAATGGCTTTAAGGTAGAAGTGGAAGGTAATTTAGTTTCCACCTCACCTATAAAAATTTTGGAGCCCATGGTAGGGACACTGGACTGGGTACCGTGGTCGTTGTTGAAGGTAAAGAAATTAGAGGTGAGGAAGGTACGTAGCAGACGGCAGACGGTGTCGATAGAAGGAACTTGGAAAGGTTTGTAAACGTTAAGACATGTGCGGACAGAGGAAAAAGAGACATCAAGAGTGCTAAGGACGTTCTTGAAATCATAATTAAAGTCGTTAAGACACTGAATATGGCAGAGAAAATGACTGGTATCTTTGATGTAGAAGGAAAGAGTTTGTGAGATGTGACGTATGTGGCGATAAACATAGGCAGATAGTAGCTCACAGAGGGTAATATTACAGGAGAATGGTCGGATGGCCGTTGTTGCCAGATTTATAGACACTGGAAAGAAGGTAAAAGCGATTAGGTGAACTGAATTTAGGAAGGAGAAAAGATAGGGTTTTGTTTCAATTTGAGAACAGTACAAGTTCAGAGAGGTTATTATCAAGGTTGAAAAGTAGAACTTTTTAGTAAGATCAGAGGCTAGTTACTTGTAGAAGGTGAGCTTGGAGAGCTGTTTGGTACCTTCATTAATGTAGTCAGAGGTGCCTCATAACAACAATGGCTCACCTTTATCAACGGACCTTAATGTTATGTGTGGGTTTTGGCCAAGACGTTTGATGCAAAAAGATGACAATGAGGTTAGAAGGAGATCTTTCGAGAAGAATACTAGAAACTGTGAACAATGTTAAGCCGCCAAAGATCAAGGAAAGAGAGTGCAGAACATAATTTTTAATCCGCGAATGTACATAAAGCAGGCAAAGCTTCGTTCATCAGCTTCGGATGCCACGCGGAAATTATACTAATCATTTTGTGGAATTGTGTCTTTTCCTTGGTGGCTAAATAGAATGTTCAGTTCCAAATTTTTCGGAATATAGACAAGTTTTATTTTAATTTTCTAAGTAGAAATATGCACCTAATGACACTGGTAAAAAGATCATCATAAATTATACTGGACGTATTATCAAACTGTATCGTGCAGCACCGTTCACAGAAAAATAACTGATCTAAGTTTCTGTGCAAGCTAATTACTACTCGCAAAGTGGAATGTTCAAGAGTTTAAACTAGATAAAATCTGTATATCTTTTCCCGTAAATACATAATCTATGAAATATTTTTCAATAAAGTTAGCATTCAGCCTATCTTAGATCTTTCAAAATGTTATGGATACGCAACTCCAATGCACGTAGTCTAAAAATTCTTTTCGTTTATCCAATATGAATATAACATTAGATATTGCCAACCATATCACGTTTATAAGCTAGTCGAACAATAAGAATTATCGGAATTGTTTGTGTGCAATTTGCGGTAAAGAAAGGGGAAAATACTCTAAGATTTGAAATTCAGATACGTCTTCTCAGCGGCTATACTTTCATTCTCAACGGCAAGATTAAGACAGACCGTACATTTTATCCAATTTTATCAATCTTGGCCAATGAATTAGAAACGTGTTTAACATTTTATTGGACCTTCTTGGCCGGAATTGTATCATATATGCGGTCAATGCAATGTAGTTGATCAATAAGTTGTTGAAGCATTTTCCTGGTTCTCGCTGTCGGATATGTCGGATCAATCTAGTTGTCATTCATTCCAATCTTACCGAAGAAGCTCGACCAACTCTTCAGGAGTAGAACTGCGGGGTCTAGGCTAAACTCATCGACAGAATGTCGATCTCGACAATTTCCACCGTCGACAATTGGCATAATAAATCATGGGTTATCTTTCCTGAAACATTTTAGCAGCATTCGACATGTAAGTGTAGTTACGATCTCTGATCGAGAAGCGTCTGGTTCATTGCTATCGTCTACCAGCCAAAAGATATAAAGCAACGTCGGCTTAATGTTTGTTTTCTAATTGCAAAATCTTTCTCAGAAAACAAATGAAATATTCAAAATAATAACTTAGCTCTGGATATGTTGGACAGACGTGTCAAACAGATTTCTATATTAATTTGCATTATCATCCATATAAAATTTAAATAGTAGGCTACACGAGTTACGACTTCATGATTTGAACGAACACCGTATTTTGCGAAGATAAATGGACATATTATCCGATACTTTTGTACAAGAAAGTAGTGTTGCTCGCGCAAATATTCTTTTACCAAAAGGTACGACTTTTATAAACGCCCCTCGAGCAGCTAAAATATGAAATGGGAGATTAACCAAGAATGTTGTCCTCAAGAGCGTGCTTTGTTGATGAGCCCTGCGGTAAATGCACATTTTTTAGTAAATTTCAGCAATATTCATATCTAAGAGAAAGAGATGCCAAACTATTTCGACTGCTACTCTTGCTTTTAATTAAAGTAGGCTTCTATTTTAATTAAAATACTTTTAATATAGTGAAATTTCAAATGTAATATTAAAAACACCTGCTAAAATTTTATGTATACAAAAGAATTTCTGAGAGCTTTAAAACATCAATATCTCTTTACCATAACATAACGCCGACTTTCGATGAAAAGGAACGATTATATTTATTCGCAATTAATGAAATTTTGAGTTCTCATATAAAAGTACCTGTTAATTGCATTCTTTTGAAGACAAGCCACTCTAGAAAAAATCCAACTGTTTGGATGGCAGAATACAGAATTTACACCTGCTCAGAATTCAGAAAATGTGCCATCGCGGTCGCTGAACGCGATTTCCCTATTCTTTAATATGGGAATACGATTTTAAAATTTCTCGCAGAAGTATTTTTACAGACATAAGCAAAATAAATGTAAATGCCTTCTCTTTGGAGTTTACTCTTTCCAATAGTGTTACTCCTACAGTGTAAATCTAAAACTGCGGGGGCTAGTTTCCCCATACAAAAGCAAGTAATAATAAAGGTTATATAAATATATGATCTCAAGTGCTTGATCGATGAATTTATTCCACTGCAAAGCCACATTACACTGGAAACATTGGACATGAACACTATGCCTTGGTTGTATGTAGTTCGTACAATTCCACATTTGTGGTAACCTCACAAGTCAAAGAAATTGTTCAAAATTTCCTTCGCCTGCGTCGACGCACGTATCGACACGACGGACCATGGATTATCGCACCCTAACATAGACCCCTTGACGATTGGGGATGGCTTCATACTCTGGTGTTGCATCTCCACATTTGCACTAATCGTTGCATACACGAGGGCTACATACGAGAGTATGTGCAACAGATACATCCTTCCGCGCACCGTCTAATCCTAAATTTTGGCGATGTGCTGCACAGTATTGTTCAGTTAAATGTAATATTTCGTTTTTGAGTGCGCGGGGAAAAAATATTTCTATGCAATATATTGCAATGCCCATTAAAATTAGTGCACAACTGTATGCAGATTACTCATTCAGAAGCATTTTATCCAGGCTGGTATAAAATTTTACATTCATTTTTACCATGGGAAATGAGATCTCCATGACGCAATAAATAGGATGGCACTCAGCAAGATGATGCCCCCAGGTAGCTTAGAGAGAATTATGAGATATCCACAGAAGTCCAGGGTACTGAGATCGGAAGACGATGCAGACCATGGGGTTGGTTCACCCCTACTTATCCAGCAATCGTGGTATAATACTAGAAAAAAGAAAACTGTGGATAGGATAAAATTATAAAGGAGATTATCTCTTTTTTCACAACGAACTTGGAGATCCTTACATGTACATTTGGACGCGCTGCGTCCATCATTCAACTGGGCTCAACAATCGACAATCGAACAGTGAAGTGTGCATTTATTCAGGTGTCCCACTTTCACTAGGCTCAATCGGCCATGGTGGCTCAGTGGTTGCATGATCGCCTCTGATGCCCGAGGATGCGGGTTCAACCTGGCCGAGGACGACGAGGATTTTTTCAGGGGGAAAATCCTGAAGTCACGCACTTCCTTCGGAAGGGAAGTAGAGCCGTTAATCTCGTCTAGTTGTTTGCTGGCTGCACTTTAAAGAACGCTTGCGAAGCAAAATTTGCGGTCCATATAACGCCGACCTGATATGACCATAGTAGTTGAAAGGGACATTAATACCAACCAAACGAAACCAATCACTAGATTCACCCTTCCAGTCTAAATACCAAATGCAATACACAAGAAGGCAAGAAGCCTGACTAACCCAAGAGGTCTACCACAAGAAAAAAGGGGTCCAACAAGCAGAAGGTTATTAGACGGATCCGAGTTTAGTAAGCCAATCTCTGGTGTGGCGTGTTTCTGGCGTAGCCCACGAGAAAGACAGGCCGGGGCACTAAAAAGTCACATGACCAAAGTAGATCGAGCAACAATCCAATCTTCATTGTTTCCATCTTGGATTTCAACAATCAGCGTTTTTTGTTGCCCCGGCCTGTCTTTCTAGTTGGCTTTGGTTTCTGGCATGTGACGTAATCAAGTCGATCAGGGCGGAATCGCTCATTGATCCTCTGTCCAAACTCAAGAGTTACTCAGCTTTCTTTTTCTGTATAGCGGCGCTTTCGTAGGCATATAGGAGACGGGTTAATTATTTTAACATTAGAAAATTCGAGATTGTGTCCAGAGACAATAATGTGTTTGGCGACGGCCGATCTGTCAGGTCGACCATATTTGAAATGGCTATGTGTTCTTTACACCTAGCGTGAATATCTCGTTTCGATTTTCCGCGGTAGGCCTTGCACACAAGTGTTGCAAATGATTTCATATATTCCCACAATTGTATGATTTTTTGAGGGGCAGGGGGGGAGGACCTTGTCCTTCGGGTTGGGTTATCTCTAAGGACTTTTACTTTAAAGACCCAAATTTAAGATTATCACTGGGAAATTTTACGTAAGAATGTTTTTAAAATTAAGTTGTTCAATTTAAAATTTTCAATGAATTGATAAGGAGAAAGTGCAAAGTAAAATATTCATAACAAAATGCCAAAAGCGTATCGAATTCATTTGTACAATGTCGGGTATTTGCAATGCTTTCCTGTTTCCGCTTTTCGTTAATTTTATGCAATTTATCTTATATAGATTAATATGGTCTTCATTCTTTATATTTCTTTCTTAGTGGTATCAGAACACGTTTTTCGTGAATTTTCTTCTAAATATTGAATGGACGAAAAGTTATGGAGACGTGCAGCATCGCCAATCGATCAACGATCTCTGGGGGGTGAGAGCCAAGCGCTATTGCATAATAAAACGGGCACCTGCAAATTTCAGTCAATATTTTTTCGGAGAGCTTCCAGACGACCTTTTATGAATCTCCCATGCCGTGTTCAAAGTTTGATTAATGCCTAAGAAGTGCCTAAAGAGGATTTTACCTGCTACGTGTCTGTGTTTTTAACTTAGGTTCCCACTAAGCCAACAACTTACTTGTTGAATGAATCTAAAAATAGATGCTTGTAAATATTTTATTATATACTTCCAGTACATTATACTATTAATGACGCCTTTTTAGTTTTCATTAACATAAAAAAGATTATTATAAAAATAATCATCATAAGAATTAACAAAACAAAATTTGTTTTTAAAAGATTATATGTAATGTTCTTTTCTTGAGATAATATTTTTTTATTTTATTCTCGTAACTAAATTTTAGAGATTTAGTGATAGAATTGTGCAGTAAAGGAGAGGGTTTCGTATAACTTCATTAATCTCAAATCATGGTGATTGTATAAGATTTAAGACGTTATGCGAAACCCTCTGTTATTTATTTATATTTTCTATATTTATTTGTAGATTGAGGAAATATAATTTAAATTTAATCAAATGTAAATATCCTTTTATAAAAGATCAGAAGAAAATCACAATATTTTTATTCTATTCTAAGCGGTGAGCAAAACTAATTATTCTATAGAATTGCAAATTAAGAAAATTAAATAAATTTTATGGCTTTTTATTTAGGCCCAGTGATTATTAGATCCACAATGTTCTTTGACATTTATTTTGTTCTCCAACGTAGACTAAAGCTAAGTTTTCTGCGAATCCTTTTCTAAGTATCGTGTGTTGAGTTCTTTTTTTACAAAATAATTAAGGCTGAGGGTTAACGAAAAGAATTTAACAGTAGAAGTATGAAATGAAAAAATGCCTTTAAAATTCTTAAAACTATTTTGATATTAAAAAGTATCCAGAAAATCTTGAAAATAGATTTCCTTAATCGATGCAAAAGCTTTCCTTAATCGTATTCTATTCTTGCCCCCCCCCCCACCTCCCAAAAAAGGGCAAACATGAAAATAGTCTTACAGAATTGTAGCTGCCAAATGTGTTGTGTGTTAACCATAATTTGAATATCTCTTACTCTTATCGTATTTTCCCGAGAAAGTCTTTTCAAGAACAATGCGAAGTGAAACCTTATCTTTCTTATACAGCATCGACTCTAAAATAAAAACCATGTTTCGGCGCTATCTCAAGACCGCAAACTGTGACTAGAAACTGAAAAAGAAAGCACGCTAATGGTATTTTCGAAATAAATTGAGCATCCTAAAATATAAACACATTTGCGCACAAAGAAAGCAGGGAGATAACACGAAGTCCTTTCGCACGATAAAAAATATGGCTCAGAGATAATCCCTCACGTATTAAATATCACAAAGGCAAAAGAGGTTAATGCTTTTCAAGAATTAAAAAAAATATAAAACGTATAGATTTTGATATAGAGGTAAACGAACGACACATTAAATATAGGCTTTTATATTTAAAAAAATGTCATAAATATACATAAATGTTCTTTTACAGTGGAATTTCATTGTCCTGTTAAATGAGGTGTCCTGGTACATGAAATGGGAGTTTCCACAAACGCACAAATATTTTAAGGAAGTAAATTTACTGCGTGAATGTAAAACGCGAGTTTTAAATAGTTCAAAATTTGTTTACAATATATCCTCAACAACAAAAATCCTCGTAAAGAAATTAAAAGATTTAACTTTAATATGCTCAGTGTCATTTATTAATCAAAAAATAAAACCTTTAATTTACGGTAATATAAAAATGCAATTACGAAATTTTAGAATTTACATAAAATAAAGATAAATTGCTTCGATAAATTATCAAGAACATAAGAACTGAAGTCAGGAAATTATCAAGAACATAAAATTATAAACGGAAACTGGAGATGATACTCTATTCATAAGGAAATGATATTAAAAGAAAAACAATTGAAGAAAAAACTCCACGACTTGGGTTTGAATCGGGGTCTACGAGTATCACTCTCATTACCTCTGCCAATTGAAGACGGTACAGCAGAACTGTCACCAGGTATTCTTAAAGACTACCAGGTACTCAAGATGGTGGCCCAATGATAGGACGGGCACCCAGCTCGCAGATCGGGAATTCCTCCTATCCAAACCATTAGAAAAGTTGATGAGCACACATAAGAAATCATAAATGGAAACTGGAGATGATACTGATGATACTCCAATCATAAGGAAATGACATTATCAGGAAAAACTGGAAGGAAAACGAGCGTGATATTCGAGGTTCCTGGTTCTAATTCAGGTTGTGGAATTTTTCCTTTCATTTTTTTCTGATAAGAGAAAGTCGAATATTTCCAGTAATGATCATTTCAGAAACCTGATGAAATTCAGCATCTTGAAAATGTAAGTATTTCGCTATGATTTTTAACCAGAACTGAAGAAAATCAGCAGTTTTTCCAGAGAAAAAAAAATCATGCAGAATCCCGAGTGAAAATCCTAAAATTAAATCGACATTAATCCCAGGAAGATAATCCCAGGTGATAAACAAAGACAAGATGAAACTCCGTTGAGACATAAATAACATTAATCATAAAAATTCCAGAAAACAAAACCTTAAAGAGTGAACAAAGTGTCACTATTAGTCAAATCATAAACGTAAAGTTGTCGAGGCCATCACGGCACCCATCCTCAGAGTGAAACTAAAAAGTACAATCACTTATTGTGATACTAATAAAAACTAGATCTTGGCTAGGTCACTGCCGTCTTTTTTAATCCAACACACTTCTTTTATGAGACGGTTCTGTAAATTCTTTTATGTATTTAATACTTTTACACCTTACCAGTAGAGCGCATGTGTTTTGGCAGAACAGTGTTTTGGCAGGTGTTTCTTACACCTCAGTGTTATCGCTCTCTCATGCTCGATAAGTCTATTCAACAGAGATCTTTGGGTTTGTCCCGTATTTTATCTACTCGTTGTTCCTTTAACATACATGTACATACAGGGTGGATACAAAAATGAGCCACCCCCCCCCCCCTTTTTTTTTGGTACCCGGAGCAGAAAGGTAATTTTTGTGAAACAAAGTGAAATAGGAAGTTGTGGGTGACCTATCCCATGGTGCACTTTTCATCATCCCAAATATACAAATTAGGACACATTCAAATCCTATCTTAAAAACCGTAACAGATACACGAAAAGTTTCACTTGAAGACTTGTTCAGCACGGAATTCCGAACAAAACTACAAAAAATTCCAAAATCCGATGAACGGATCACCAACAATCACATGATGAATTTATTAGTTATCTCCCTATGCACTTCACAAAGACATTTGAATATTCAACATGCAAATCAAGAAATTACCAAAAATTACCATAATAATATTCATTTTCATGAGGAAAAGCAAATAAAAGGCACGTGTTAGCATGCAGAAGATAGAACAATTCCATAATGGCAAGCTACACTGTTCTTGAAGTGGTTAATATGATCTTCTGCTTTGGATTGTTGGTGATCCGTTCATCGTATTTTGGATTTATTTTTTTGTTCGGAATTCCATGCTGAACAAGTCTTCAATTGGAATTTTTCGTGTATCTGTTACGGTTTTTAAAATAGGATTTGAATCTGTCCTAATTTGCACATTTGGGATGATGAAAAGTGCACCATGGGATAGGTCAGCCACAACTTCCTATTCATTGGATTCATCAAAATTGACATATCTGCTTCGGTTACGAAAATAAAAGGGGGGGGTGGCTCATTTTTGTAACCCAACTTAGGAACATTGTATGGTTCAAATGGAACAAAAAATGTCCTATAAACATTACATCTAGTTTCGATTGTGTGTGAGATATCGACGTTTGTCTCCCTTAGAACATGATGTACCCTCGAAAACACCTCCCGATGTGACGGCGCCTAAGAGGAAATGAATCCGCGTACAACCTGCTGGCTTCTGCAGTGTTACCAGCAGCAAGCCCATAGTAAAAATGAATGTCCGCATATTATTCATTTGTGAAAACAAACGGCATAATGAATTTCGACGTTGTGTTGCACAATATGAGCAACTGCTCAAATCAACCGCCACGTCAATAAAATACCTTTCACACGTTAAACAAGTACGACGATTCCTCTTCCTGCTTGGCATATGCAAAACAGGAAGAGTACATTTAAGAATAAATAGATAAACCTACGTTTATTCTAGGAAAATAGACAAAAAGAAAATAGACAAACGTCGATATTTCACACACGGTCGTAACTAAATGTAATGTTTATAGGACATTTTTTGTTCCATTTTTTGAACCATACAAAGTTCCTAAATAATTATGCTGGATAAGTTTGGGTCACCCTGTATATATAAAGATGTCATACTGTTATATTCTAGAAGACTCTTAAGAATAAAATTAAAACATAAATACAGCAGAGTACATTAAATTCACGTAAAGAAACAAATTACCAGTGACTTCAGTAAGCGTGATTCCATCACCTAACCACTCACTTACATAGCTGTTTCTCCATATTCTGAGAATTCCATATCGTGAGAAAAATAAAACGACAGTATATTAGTACACTTTCTTCACGTGCTCGTCACGAGTCATCCGCGTCTATAATTTATTTCTGAATATCCTGCGAAATTATGCATTTCCAACCCAATATAATATTCTTCCTTGAATATTGATTCCCTTGTTGATTCATGTTTGACGAGGCAGAAATCTTCAACTGTAAGATATTTATTTGAATCCCTTTGCTTCTGCACAAGAAACAAAAGAATGCTAGAAAACTTAAAACTAAGACTTCTCTCTGATTTCGTATTCTCATGGTACAAAAGTGCCGGTTGTTTTTGTGAAAGTGGCAGAAAGAAAAACGTAATTTGGAAAATAAAAAAAGTTTAATGAATTTAAAATATAAATAACAAGTATCTTATAAAGTTTCTTAGTTGAATGTAGTTAAGGAATGATTAAAAGGTTGAAATGACCACAGCCAGAATAATTACACGTTTACAATCGAGACATAAACCCTAAAATTCGCTTAGATATGATGTCAAATCACCAGCTGCAAACGGACGTGATGTTTTAGTCGCTTCTATATAGCATCTCAGAAGCAGAATGAAGAACATAGCCCAAAGCGCTGTGGCCTGGTGATTCCAGGTAAATCACTAATAACTTTTAGACGAAATCACCGCTGATGAAACTAGTGAAGAATACGTAAGAAAGTAACCTTTAAAATTCTTAGGGGTAATCTCCAAAAATTCATTTAATTGATCGAAATCCAAACTGAAAAGTCACAGATGAACGGCTCCTGCTGCTGCTGAGAGGATGGTCAGACCAATTTATTATAACTCGTATTAATACGATCTTGTTCCTCCGTGTGCTTATAGAACTGCATAGATTCTTTTAGGCATTTATTTTACAAGTGCCTGACATATTCATCATTGAGATGGGTCTAAGCCGCTTATATGGCAATCTAAAGTTGCACAGTGATAGTCGATTGTGGCTTTGCATGTCAGACCGCCCTTTCTAATTCGTTCCTAAAATGTTCGTTTGATATTTTGATCAGGTAACTGATGGCTAATCAATCAGTGTCACATGCGATAGACAAAAAGACGTGCTTAGTAAAATAATTAACTAGTGTTTAATGAGAATAATTTTAAAGAAAAAAAGTACAATCCTGATCACTATTTGTAGTCAGCATAGTGAACAACAATATAAATAAATATAACAAAATAATAAGACCTGGAAGCATGTATGTAGAAAATGGGATTTTGCGGATGCCGACGCAGGGTACACTTCATAACCCAGGTGTGAACCGGATTGGAGTTTGTGCCTTGTAAGGAATTTCGAATGACAGTCCGAATGGAATTTTTGGCGGAAAGAGGTCACTGTCGTCGCACAAGATGACTTGAAAAGTGTGACACTGCATTTCTCTTGATGATGCACTCACGATAATACTAATTTAAGAATTAGGATAATAAGCATGTATAATCGCTTGAAATACGTCCAAAAATAAGAAGCATAAGAAAGAACCTTTATTCACCTACGCGTTTCGGCTAGATAGCCTTCGACAGGGTGTTTGAACAGAAATGAGGCACAAATGGAAAAAGAATTGGAAATAGAGAAATCAAGATGACGTCAAATTGGAAGAACCAACCCATATGGTCCAATAAATGAGGTAGTGGTAGGATAATAAACAACTAAGTTGAAGTGTCAATAGAAGCTAAACATGAGCGGGGGGGGGGGGGGGGGCGGGGGGGAAGCCGAGTAGAGAAAAGAGAAGGAAGAAGGGTGAAATGGAAAATACTTTGGAAAGTAAAATAAAGTTTGTTTAAGATATAAGAAGAAAGGATCATGTAGATGAAAGAGATATAATTAATAAAAGACACATAAAGTAAATGGTACGGACGTAAACTATTTTTATGCGCATTAATACACTGATCGCTTTAACAATGGAGTCCTTGTATGGCTATGTGTGCTCAAATTTTTTTCATTTTCGCGGTTTGTTTTGAAAGAAACAAAAGTTTGCATTTTCTTATTTTGCAAGCATCTTTAGTATCTTCAGATGAATAACATATTTCAATTTGGTGGAAATCCGTGAGATACATGTTCGTGGGGTTTCCTGTAAGACGTAAAATTATGAAGGAGAAATCGAATTCCAAAGACATTCGATGGCGAATTCAAACTGCCAACGTTATCATAAACATAGGCGCTAAGACCGAAGGGGAAGATTCCAACTACATTTTTGCTAGGCCAAATACACATAATCTCTTCAAAGGTTTTACTAAAATCACGCAGTCGACGTGGCGAATTACAGTCATAAATTGTAGCTTGATATTTTCTTGATTTAGGCTTTGACTGGAAAAAAAACTAGAAATATTCAGACGTAATATTGTACTTCGGAGAAAACGTAATGTTGCACATCATCGCTTGCCGAGACACCAGAATCTATAGGCAGGAAATAGTAAATTATTAAAAGATGAATGAACTAATGTTCCAGTTTAATTGTATCACTACTAAAATCTGTGAAATTACTCTGTTCAACATCAGTATCGCTTAATTTACTACTGAATCCAACTACTATTAGGTTTAGTTCCGATGAATGGAAAATAAGAGAATCAAAATTGCTCAATTTACAGTCCCATGTAGAAGCAAATATAGTTTCTGATGCGACATTCTTTCCTATTAAGCGGCCTCGCTCATTAGTCGCAATTCCATCTGACATCGCTGAAGCTTCTATGGAACCATCTCTCTCGTCGCTCACCTAATCTGGCTTCGATTGCGCCCGTCCACTCTCCTCCAATTGACTGATCTCCTATTGACTGCTCCTGAGCTTCTCGGTCGCTTTCTATTTATGCCCTGATTGGTTTCCTTATTTGGTAATTTACTGTCAAGATTCAAATTGGAATTCTCGAATGTTCGAGTTCAATAATCTGAAAGCCGTGACACTGTGTGTTCGCCGAATCATTCATTGACAAATGAGGCCATTTCATCTGGAACATTGTCATTTTTAAAAGTCGCATCACCAGTCAGCCTAAGTTCTCGTTACCAGTAGATCAAGTCGTTTAAGGAATCCAGGAAATATCAAGAAACGTTTCCCAAATCATCTGTCACAGAATAATTTTTAAAAATTATCCAATACGAATATTTTATTCTAAATTGCCATTTTGTCATTTCAGCGATGAAGGCGATTAACGCTGCTATAAAAAACCAACTCTGGGAAAAGAGATCATTGAAATTAATGTCTTCACGCCTTCCAGTCCGTCCGCTCCATTGACTAATGGAAAAACTCAAGGAAAAGCGTAGTGTAACGTGTAAAAACAGAGTAGAATATATACGCAGTGGAAAATAATTAAGTCACGTTATCAGGGTAAGGTTGAAATAAAATAAAGTTTAATATAGGAAAAATCATTAACAACTTTATAAAATATACATGAATAAATAACTTGGTAAGTGAAATTATAAATCTATAATTCTAGCTTAAATAAAATAGAATGATTGATAAACCATAATGCATAACTTGATATCGGAATCAACAGTAAGATTAGCACTCAAACCAAAACTTTAGTACGAAAATCACAAAATTGATAAACTATGTTTCAGCAAATACAATTGAGTTTTCTACCTCAAAATTAAAGGAGTAGTCACACAATATAACTCTTACAAAGAACAGGCCGAGCTAAGCGGCTAAATCAAGATACACATAAAATTTAAATGATCTGAAAAATTCTGATAAGCAAACTTGCTTAAGTAATAAGACAAAACAAAATGAGAATATCAAATGCAAATCTTATTCTCTAAGGCAAATATTACGACTAGCTCGTAACTTAACCTAGTCAAAATGTCTTACATTACTTAATCCAACAAATAATTAAGTATGTTAATAATAAAATGGCAATATGCCTAAAGGGTAATACAATTCATCTACGGCACCTGTTATGGCCTCTCAAATACAATTACGCCTAATTACGGGCGCTAAAATTTAACACTTCTGATGAGTTTAATTGACACAGAAAGTGAATCATCGACACAAAGTACTTGTTAAAGTCCAAGTCCGGGGATTTAAGCTATTTAAAGTCCAGATAAATCAATTGAGTCTATCTAACAAATAATTATCCACATGAAATAAATGGCAGTAAGCCTATAGGGCAATACAATCTATCCACGGCACATGGTATGGCCTCACAAATAAATTACACCTACTTACGGGCACCAAATTTTAATACATCTAATGAGCTTAATTGACACGGAAAGTGTAACACAAGCACAAATAAATTATTATAGTCCAAGTCCGGGAATTTAAGTCATTTAATGCCCAAATAAATTAATTGAGTCTATCTCGGTAGAAGTTCGCATAAACAAAATTAGACAGTTTGAATGGAACATAATAGAAAGTTCACGCAGATAAAGTTCATGCCGAACACGCTGAATTCTACCGAGTTAAATACCATAAAACCCGAAACACTTAGTTCACTACTCACATGGAGCATTCGTAAATTAACTTCTACGATACAGAAGATAAACAGCTTACATAATTACAAGTAAGCAGCCGTACGAGTACTCGCCAGGAGGGCTGGTCACTGGGAAAGAACCTTGACGAACTCATCTCGGCCTAATCAGGCGAAATACGTAAACCCGTACTGGGCTGAGAGATAGGCGTTCAACCCAGCAGGAAAGAAGCCTCTCATTGTTGAACGCCCGTCGCACTCTCTTCCATGTAAGTCACTTAGCACCGGTGACCACGCACAAGGGTTAGGGCACGTTAAATAAAACGAACTTACAGTCGCCGTTGTTGACACCGAGAGTGTACGATACAGCGTCAATCTCCCGGCTACTCCCCGTACGCTCGAGCACGTTGACTCGTTCTCGTTGCCGGAGTCGCTCTCCAGTGGAAACGCCGCCTGCGGTGCTTCTCCGCCGAACACACGTTGCTTTGACAAGGGAAACGGACGACTCGCCACGTCGTCGCTTCTATCAGGCCGAGGGTCCTGGGGTCTCCGACCATTACGGGCGGCTGCGTAAAGTCCTTTCTCCTCAGATGTCGAACCAGGATCCCACTGATGTTTCCCTTCTGAAGTTCGGGTCGCTGCCCCCTTTAGCGATGAAACCTCCCGCCAAGAAAGTTTCGGTTTGACGTCACGGAGCCTCGTCTGGTCTCCATTGGCTCTTGCGTGAAGATGGTTGTGACGACACTGTCTGCCCCGCTCCTCCCCCGCCTTCGAACGGGTGAATATACGTGAGCGGTAATAACAGCCAGTGTCGCCGGAAATCACGTGTGGAATCGATTTCCGTGACACGTAGGAAATTGTGCAGGAATATCGCCATTTAAATCAAATCATTGCAGCTTTTCAGTAGATCTTTGAGTCATTCCACGTCAAATCGAACAAAATCGGGTGATAATTGACCTTAGGTCTCCGATTTTTCTGAAATTTTATCCGTGTATTCTAGGCATGCATAGTTTTGTTTGCCAGATAAAATATATTTTACTTATGATTAATTATCAAAGTTATCAAAATATCGCGCATCTCATAACATAAAACGAAGCATATCTTTGGTTATATTCGTAGGGAATTGTCGTATAGCTCAAATTGAAGCTAAAATGAATCACTTTTTATGGTGTGTGTATTTACATACAAGCGTAATTATCCCGGGCAACGCCGGGTCCTCTGCTAGTCTTCTATATATATATATATATATATCTTCTATATATATAAAGAAGGATGTTTGTGGGTCTGTGGGTCTGTTTGTCTGTATGTTTTTTATACAAATCAACTGTTTTATTCCGATCTTGATAAAATTTCGCATACATGACCTTTAAAGCATGAGGAAGGTCACTGTCTACCTCAGATTTCGGAAAAATAATAAATATCGATAAAAAATCGATATTCATGGTTATGGCAAGGCATATTAATGAGAAATATCGCATGACCAACAATGCAAGACAAAGTTTTTGCAACATTGGTATCAACACGCAATTCACAAACACTCTGCACGGACCAACAATATATATCTCATGACCAACAATGCAAATAAAAGTTTGTGCAACAATAGGTATCAACAATGGTTTCAACACGCAATTCACCAATAACAATGAGCTCAAAATGATGATGCAATGATAAAGCAGTCCTTTCCAAGAATTATAACAATGCAATATGGATAAGTTTCAATTTGTAACAATGCATAGAATTCCTGTTATTCAGGCTTTTCTTAGAAAAGAGAGTTCTTAGTACTTAACAATTTCTTGAAAATCTTTAAAAATGATCAGTAAATGGAGACAATGGAGAGTTAGCAGCCTATTGAGAAAGAGTGGAAAGACGAGAGAGGAAGCACTCCTTTAGCTCCGTGATGTATTGAGCAAATGGAAAGCAAGTAAATAGAAGAATCCGCGACCGCTAGACTGCACAAAGTGATGAATGGCCAAATTTTGCTTCAACACATCGAGAGAAGAGTGGAAATTGCAACAACACTAAGTATACATCTGAGGTAAGATTACGTGAGTAAGAAATTATTTAAAATAGCACTGGCATCCTTGGAGGTCCAGCCATTGTGAGCCTTTAAAAAGTTTTTTTTCGAATTTTCATTAAGAATTTTTACTGTATTAATTCTAAGCATTTTCATTTGTTTATTTTTAAGATATTGCAAAATTTAATTTAATTTTTTGAGATTGTTCTGTTTACATCCAAGTAATTATCCCGGGCAACGCCGGGTACCTTTGCTAGTATACTATATAAAGAAGGATGTTTGTGGGTCTGTGGGTCTATTTGTCTGTATGTTTTTTATACAAATCTACAGTTTTATTCCGATCTTGATAAAATTTCGCATACATGACCTTCAAAGCATCAGGAAGGTCACTGTCTACCTCAGATTTCGGAAAAATAATAAATATCGATAAAAAA
>JAHWFO010047922.1:496591-570541 GCA_023313115.1 Rhysida immarginata | reverse complement strand
TGTGTGTGTGTGTGTGTGTGTGTGTGTGTGTGTGTGTGTGTATTTACCTACAAGCGTAATTATCTCGGCAATGCCGGGTCCTCTGCTAGTCTTCTATCTATATAAAGAAGGATGTTTGTGGGTTTGTGGGTTTGTTTGTGTGTATTGAATACAAATCTACAGTTTTATTCCGATCTTGATAAAATTTCGCATACATGACCTTCAAAGCATGAGGAAGGTCACTGTCTACCTCAGATTTCGAAAAAATAATAATTATTGATAAAAAATCGATATTCATGGTTATGGCAGGGCATTTTAATGAGAAATATCTCATGAACAACAATGCAAGGCAAAGTTTGTGCAACAATAGTTATCAACAATGGTGTCAACGCGCAATTCACCAATAACAATGAGCACAAAATGATGATGCAACGATAAAGCAATCCTTTCCAAGAATTATAACAATGAACATAAAATGATGATGCAATAAGGATAAGTTTCAATTTGTAACAATGCATAGAATTCCTGTTATTCAGGTTTTTTCTTAGAAAAGAGAGTTCTTAGTACCTAACAATTTTTTGCAAATCTTTAAAAATGATCAGTAACTGGAGATAATGAAGAGTTAGCAGACAATTGAGAAAGAGTGAATAGACGACAGAGGAAGCACTCCTTTAGCTCCGTGTTGTATTGAGCAAATGGGAAGCAAGTAAATAGAAGAATCGGCGACCGCTAGACAACACAAAGTGATGAATGGCCAAGGTTTGCTTCAACACATCGAGAGAAGAGTGGAAATTGCAACAACATCAAGTGTACATCTGAAGTAAGATTACGTGAGTAAGAAATTATTGGAGAGTTCCATCCATTGTGAGCCATTTAAATTTTTTTTCGAATTTAAATTGAGAATTTTTACTGTATTAATTCTAAGCATTTTCATGTGTTTATTTTTAAGATATTGCAAAATTTACTTTAATTTTTTTAGATTGTTCTGTTTACCTACAAGTGTAATTATCCCGGGCAACGCCGGGTACCTTTGCTAGTGGTAAATAAAATTGTGAAACAAAGGGTGTTAATTGTTTAGTGTATCAAATGGACTGGTGTAAAGCACACATTTACTTTGTTTTAATAAAGTTGGTATATCAGAAGAATCAAGCTGATTCCTAAGAAATGTGACGCACTATATAAACATCCTGTGAAATATTTGAATCACATTTCTCCATCGAAATTTTCTTGGGTTTTATGTAAACTTTTACTTTATCCGGGTTTCGACATCTTGATTAGGCAACATAAAGCTGAGAACATAATTAGGATAAATTTCAACATTCTCAAACGTTTGCCCTTGTGGTTTTTTGATTCTTGACTTGGCGTATGCTAAAATTATTGTATATATTGTTTTCGTTTCAGAATTCGTGCAAAATTCTCGGCAAAAATACAACATCGCCGCGATTACACTTCGAAAGAATTTTTACAGTTATAAAGTTATCGTGAAAGTCAGGCGAGTTCCATTGCATGGTCGTTGTTTATAAATTCATATTAGAGCAGCATGGCAATTCTCTTCAAAGATAACTTACGTGGAGGCATGCCCGATGGAGTTAGCTGAGCACATCATTCGGATCTTCAGCTATGATAAAAACCTGTGCTAAAATAAACATGTGTTCTCCTGGTACTTTATAAATTATGTAACAATTCATTTCTGTAATGTCCCTGTTTGTTGGAGCTATAATAACTCACTTTGCCAGCTCATCTATCGAGCATGTTTATTATAAATAGTTTCAGCCGACTTATTGTCTGCTATCACTTTGATGAGGAATTTAAACAAAGTCCAAAGGAAATTCTAGAATTTTTGGAAGATTGCCTTTTCCGATATTCAGCAGTCACATGTTGTAATGCTCTTGTCGAACACTACGTATATTTCTGGTGACTGTGACGGAAGTAAATATATGCCAAAGAGGATTTTATTTTATATAGCTTTCGATGATGTTACTACGAATACCTTTTCGAATGTTCGGAAATATCTCTCTGAAATCTCCTCCGATTACAATAAATTTGACACCGAATGGCATGTAATTGTTCCTCACTGTACGTAAAAGAAGTCGATACGAAGATCATCTTTTATGACCATCATTAAATATACGAGGGAGGAGTAACCTCAAACCTTAAAAGTAACCTCTTAAATATTTTTACGGATAAAATATAAATACATATCAATAAAAATGCATCATTATTAAGAGCTTTAGCAAAATATTGTCTGTCCGTCCGTCCGTTCGACCGTCCGCCGTTTGCACGATAACTTGAAAACGGATTAACCATTTCAAATTCTGTTTTCAGAAATATGACCAGCAACATCTTAGCTCGGCTGTATATAACTTTTCAGGATTTTTCGTGGACCCCTTCAAGTCGAATACACATGCTAAAAGAGTGACTGTAAAGAATACCAAGATAATGGCATGTCAGATAGCAATCGATTCGTCAAGAATGAATATACTATTACTGTTTGTTTATCTTTTAAGTATTGTTGACGTGAGCACGCGCACCCGACGATCGCTTAGTCGACGTACGATTGCTAAATTGCTCATAATCTCTTGCTCACAATTAAGTAGCGGAAGAATGGAGTTATTTATTGGTTTTACAATGTCCGTCTGTCTCCTTCATAATTTCTACTTTTTTGAGATAGAAGGTTGTAATCGGAATTTAGCTTACTATGGGCATGCCCACCTTCACTATTTAGTTTGGTTTTGATTGGTGCACGGTGGTCGGAATTACGGAGATGAGAGTCAGAGGGGACAGAAGATCTATGTGGTATTTAGGTACACCCTATTCCAAAAGCGCTTTCACTTAGGTGAATGATGTTCGGTGTCTTTCAATATATTAAACCAGTGAAATTAATCAGTTCGGTCAAGAAGTCGAGTTCGAATCACTTCGGACTCGACTTCTTGCCTGAACTGATTAACTTCACTGGTTTAATGTACTGCAAGGACGCCGAACATCATTCACCTAAGTGAAAACGCTTTTGGAATAGGGTGTACATAAAAGAGTGAAATTTAATATCCAGATTCCTCTAGGCAAGATCTACATTACTATGAAGTTTAGGCCAAATTGTTCCAGGGGGGTCGGAGTTGCGAGGATGGCATTCACTTGATCTTTAGAACTATGGCAACTATAAATTGGGTTGTCATTCGATCGAAAATGATGAGAAAGGAAAGAAGATAGCGCTCTTTTATATTTTCTACATACTACATTCGAGAAAATCAATTTTTTTTATTAAAAAACTTGGGGGGGGGGTAAAATTGCAGATAAAGGGGTAAAAATAGATGACCGTAGGGTCTGCTACTTGCCTTACCCTACTCGGGGGGATTAATTTCTTGTTAATATATGTATAAATGTATTTATGCTTCACAGCTAAAGCTCCACCTTGGAATGTTTACAAGATTTTATTTTTCAATATGATCCTCTCCTTGTTCAATGCATTCGCGTGGATTCTGCGAGAAAAATATCTGTTAGTTGACTGCACAGCCATACTTAAAGCGCTATTTTCTCCTCGTCGTCCGTAAAAAGTCTCAACTTAAATTAATTATTACTGCAATGAGTAAATTAATTTTTATAAAAGTTATGATTTTTTAATTTACTGATGCTATGTTGTACAGCAAAAAGCCAAAAAGTCGTTCCTTTTTGGCAACGAAAAACATCTAAATGCGCAAGACTAGGAACCAACGTAACAATTAAGCTAAAGAGGCCGAGCTGCTGAGGTAACAAGTGAAGAAAAAATTTGTTTTCAAAAAACAACGCTTATGTCAAAACTAGGTACACATAGCCTCATCTTGAGCAAACAAACAAACATAAGCCAATTCTATTTCATATTCATTCTCCCCCCCCCCCTTTGGATTTTTAAAAATTTTTTTTAGATTCATGCATTGCCATCGACTTTACGTATGTGTAAAAAATTTCAGCAAGATCAGACTAGGGAAGGGGTTGAAATATTGATCACAAGATTTCATCCACCAAACATGACCCAAATGGCGAAAGTTATATAAGCGTTGTAATAATAATAATAATAATAATAATAATAATAATAATAATAATAATAAAAAGGAATGTGTGGATTATTTGGCAATTATTAAGAGTGAGACTAAATGGAAACTCTCAGACGTGTTTAAAAATGTTTGTTAACAATTTTTCAGTTTTCCAAAGTGAATATATTCACTATTACTAAAGTCCAATTCTGTTTATCTGTCTACCTGCCCTTCCATAGATTCGATTTCTGTAAGAGATATCCCAAGACCAATTTGTGTGGAGTCTTCTGTCCGCGTAGAGGATGAATGGGGTGTTTTGGGTGCAATTTCTTGGTTTTATTTCCCTATTTTTTTTTAAATGCAATTCAGTCTTCCTGCATCTCAATGAAGTTTTGTTTGCATGGAGCACTTTGTCACATCATAGTTCTTTGCCAAATTGATTGTTTCTGAGGGAGGAAATATTGAAGATAAAAAATCGTTGCACAAAAACAACTGTCAAAGTTTGTTTCAATAATTGGACCTTTTAGACAACAACAGGAGAGAAACAGAAAAACGCGTGCTCAAGAAGCACCGGAAAAATTTTAAAGGGAAAGAAATATTTAACCTATACAAAAAGGGTTTTTAATTTTTTTTACCGCCTATGAAGCGGCATTCTGTGTTGACAGTAGCTAAGTTTTAATTTTTTTAAAGTTAATCCCCCCAAAAAATAAATTGAAATACCAATGAGACCAAATTGCAATTCCCAAAAAGATCAAACTAATATCTCAACAAAAAAAATGACTGGAATTAAAAATTTATCATCAATAATTATTCGCGTAAATTAAGATAATACACATACTTTAAACCGAATAAATGGCTTCGAAAAAAAAATGCATGAATACAAAAGTATCGCCTAGGCTAACGTCAAAAGGTAAAAGAAACATACTTGTCGATAAGTTCCCGGTGAAATCTTCTGATGACACTTGCTGAAGTCACATCCTCCTGGTACATGGCCCCCTTGTACGATTCTCAGGTTATGATATTTGGCAATAACATAAACATAGATGATACATTTTTAATAAGACTATTCGATTTTTTTTGAGATATTAAGACTATCAACATCAAATAAATTGGGTTGCATTAGATAGAACAATGATAATGATCGGTACTTGCTAAGTAATTGAAAAGGAGTGACAGAGTACCCCGATCCTCCACAATTGATCCATTTGAGAATGTAATCTGGTCACAACGTACTGGTAATTTAATTATATTTTAAGTGTAAATGTATGCACTTCTTTTATATGGAATATTTTAAGGAATATTTCATTTTTATCTAATTTTTAAAAATGTAATTCGCAAATTTATAAAATTCCTTTCTAGCATTTATTTAATGTTTTTAATTTATTTGTTATAAACTTGAGATTTATATTTGTTTTTATAATTCTTTGTTTATCCTTAACGTTTCAATAAAAATGTTTCTCTCTTTATTTATTTCTTTTATTTTATTTTTTTTATTCCGTCCTTGGGGAAACGCAAACGAAGA
This sequence comes from Rhysida immarginata, assembly GCA_023313115.1. NCBI lineage: Eukaryota > Metazoa > Arthropoda > Chilopoda > Scolopendromorpha > Scolopendridae > Rhysida > Rhysida immarginata. Next base: position 565,033 of record JAHWFO010047922.1, on the reverse strand, counting down.
TTGGGGCCTGGTCCAGTGGCCGAGAGCTTTGGGGCGTAGACTTTCCAGTCCTCAAATCTGCTGGTTCTTGGGTTCATAATCCACCTGTGGACTTGAATGTTTGTGTTTGTAAAGATGATAATCGTGTGAAATTTGCACGGACGTGAAAAATACCATTAAAAAGAAGAGAACTTAAGCAATTCTGTTTTTGAATTTTAATATTTGAAAGGATTAAATTAAAAAAACAGACCCCTCCCGTATTTACTTCGGATTGGCCATCAGATGAAAACAACTCTGTTCTGTTGTTTTCGGGACAATATGCTATTTCATACATTTTTTTACTTTTCTCATTTTATTATAATAACATCGATAAAAAAGAGCTTTCTTTTTGTTTTTTTCTCTTTTCTTTTTTATCTTTAATCATTTTATAAAATAATCTCCAATATTTTATTAAATCAACATACTTCAGTAAGACAAACCAGCTAACATTTGATTCTCAGTGGATGGCTTTATAGCGTATTTTTATGGTATAGTTCTTTTTTTTAAAAAAAAACTTAAATCCAAGCAAAGCCATCAAAGAACTCGAGGTTATAGCTTTTCAAAGGCATTTCCGAGATGTTTCGCTGCTCCTAAAAAAAAAATGACGCCCCCGAGCAACATTCCATTTAGTCTAGTTGGTAATGCGGTTTCGATCGACGGTTATGTTGAGTCCCAGGCCATAATCAAAAGTTTTAATAATCTCTAGGGTTTTATAACACAAATTAAGCAACTTACTGAAAGGTTAAGAGCCGCTTAGTTTTTTCCCTGAAAAATACAAGAGAAAGTAAAGTGTTCCCTTGAAAAATTCCTTAGCTCTCTTCTTCTCAACTCGGCAGATTAGCGAATCAGAAGAATCATAAATGGTGTGCTGTGAATACCACTTTCTTCAATACTGGCCTGAATCATAAAAAATCTTATGATAAAGTAATGGAATATACAAGTGGACTATCGTTATAACGTTGTAACCGGGATAAAAAAAGTAAAATCGATCAAAAACCTTATTTATTTCCAAGATATGACAATACAGCTTAAACTGTATGGTTTTTGCTTTTGAGATGTCGTACATAATAATAATAATAAACCATTAAGGAATGACATAACCAAGTACCGAAAGGTTTAACTAAACCATTCGCGGAACTATATTTTAAACCGCCCTATGTTACATTGGAAGTTTCTAATGGACTATAATGATACCATTAACCACGTACCTTTGAAATAATTTCAACTATCATTAATATTACGTTATATTCATTCATGACGCACCATTCCAAGTTGGTTGATATATTACATGCCATATTTTAGCATTGAAAGTTCCAATGAACCATAATGGTTCCACTAAACCAGGTTCCTTGAAACCAATTTCGACTATCGTTAATTTTACGTAATATTCATTCATGACACCTTATTCCAAGTCGTTTGATATATTACATGCTATATTTTAGCATTGAAAGTTCCATTGAGCCATAATAATTCCACTAAACCAGGTTCCTTGATAACAATTTCGACTACCATTAATTTTACCTTATATTCATTCTTGACACCTTATTCCAAGTCGTTTGATATATTACATGCTATATTTTAGCATTGAAAGTTCCAATGAGCCATAATGGTTCCACTAAACCAGGTTCCTTGATAGCAATTTCGACTACCATTAATTTTACTTTATATTCATTCTTGACACATCATTCCAAGTCGTTTGATATATTACATGCCATATTTTAACACTGAAAAATTTTGAGGGTGTCATAAGGGTACTATTAGAGCACGTGTCATTGTTTCGATTTCAACCATTTTCAAAATGGTTCATTCCCGGAACCGTATTTATTAATTGGCGAAAATAGTAATTTATATCCGCTTCTATTTCGTCATTACGATTTGTTTGATATATTACTTAATATATCTCTCCATTGAAAATTGCTAGGTGGGGTCGTAAAGGTACCATTTGTGCACGTACTATTGAACAGATTTAGATAATATTTTTGATTGATTCGTGCCATGCACCATGTTCATCGACTGACGAAAATAATAATGAATAACCGCATCTATCTCGTCATTACGATTTGTTTGATATACTCAATTACTCAATATATCTTCCCATTGAAAATTGCTAGGCGGGAAAATAGAGGTACGATTTCTGCACGTGCCAATGAACCGATTTAGATAATATTTATAACTGGTTCGTGCCATGAACCATATTCATCGACTGACGAAAACAGATTTTGAAAATCTTTCATAGCCTCGGAGGAGTTTGAGTTACAGACAGACAGACGGACAGACAGACAGACAGACACGTTTCTCCACACTGATAGCATAAAGCACCTTTCGGTACTTAATAATAATAATGGTTATTGGTTTAGTAGCACGTGCCCTAATGGTACCATATGATATCAATAATAATAATAATAATGAAAATAATGGTAATAATAACAGCAATAATGCAATTTGCTTAGTTTACAGAGTTATATCTGACCCTATAGTATGGTCCAGTGTTGCCAGCGGAAGTATTACCGGAAATAAGTTTTTCCACCCAGATCTGTTTTTTTTTTCGTCACCTGCTATCTCACGACCTCTTCAAACAAAACCCTAAATATTGCATTAGAGGGAGAGGAGGGGGGAGGACCTCAGTCCGAAATAAAACTGTTTTAAAAAAGAATAAAGAAACTTGTTTCTTATGCAAATGTAATACAAATGTGAAAACTTCAAGAGAATTACCTCAAGGTCAGCAGAGAGCACAACCCATTTTAAAAAGACAGTGTGGTTTTTACTTTATGTATAAAATTAATTTTTATATTATTAATTTTTTGTCCATGTGTATAATTTTTAAGGCATTTCATTTATTTTCTGGTTTAATATATTTTACTTTATTCGTTCAATAAATTTAATTGCAATTATTTCATTTACCATAACCAACATTTAAATGTTTACATTAAAGATATTTCATCTTTTTACATTCAAATAAGGTATGTTTTTTATACACATTTACTTTTTATGTACATTTATATATACATGCTTATTTTTACATTTATATACGTATGAATGGTTTTCTAAAGTGACTTTCTGAACTTGGGTTTACTTCTGGGTTTATTTTTTCCATTTGGGTTTTTTCTGGGTTTTTCCCCATCTAGGTTTTTCTGGGTTTTTATTTTCTCAGCAGATGTCGCTGGGATAGGAAAAAACCTAGATCTGGGTGGAAAAACCCAGGTCTGGCATCGCTGGTATGGTCGTATTTTATCAGGAGCTTTAGCAAAAAGCTACTTATTAGAATGCGCCTTTTGTCTGTACGTTTTTTATCTGGCCTCCATCCGCCGTTTCCACGATAACTTGAAAACGGATTAACTTTTTCAAATTCTGTTTTCAGAAATATGACTATCAAAGTCTTAGGTCGGCCGTATCAACTTTTCAGGATTTTTCGTGGACCCATTCAATTCACGTGCTAAAACTGTGACTGTAAAGAATACCAAGAAAATGGTTGGTTGGTTTATTAAAAATTTTGGCGTCGACTACTAAGGTCATTTTGCGCCTTTTACACAAGTTCTATCTGTATGCAGCCCGGGACAAACACAAACATTCATGCCTACGGCCAGGCGGACTCGAGAACTAGAAAGCCTACGCTACTAGCCAACACCTCCTAGAAAGAAAGCCTCACAACTGAAAAGTCATACATTGTTACATCATCATAAGTCGACCAAATTTAAAGCTTATCATTGGTAGAAATGCGGTTAACAATGGTCGAAATATGATGATGTGACAATGTATGACGTTTCAGTTGTTTAGCTTTCTTTCTAGGAAGTGTTGCCCTAGCCCTCTCGGCTACCTGGCCGGCGCCCAAGAATGTTACTCTCATGTCATACAGGGTGATTCAGTCAATTTCTGACCATTTCACTCGAATGATGTGCATTAGGGATAAACAATTGAAAGAATATGAGCGCCATAACGAATTTCTAAATAGTTGGAGTTTGTAGTGTTGCAACGGCGCTGCATGAAAATCGTATTGTTGAAAAATAGCGCCCGCTTTATCAACAGAGCAGAAATGCAAGGTTGTCGAATGGTATTTCGAGACAAAATCACCTGTAACCGTGCAAAGAAAGTTCCGGAAGGAGTATAAGTGTCGAGATGCACCAGGCAGGCAAGCAATCATGGATTTTGTCAAGCAATTTCGTGCCACTGAATGTGTTAAAGGCAAGAAAAAAGGCGGGAACGAAGCTCGTGTTCGAACGGCCGAAGTTGTCGAAAATGTTCGCACAAGGTTGGTCGATTCCCCTACCAAAAAATCTGTTCGCCGCCTATCCATTGAAGAAGGGCTGTCGTATACCACGACGTGGCGAATTTTGAGAAAGGATTTACACCTGTCCCCGTATAAGATCCATGTTTATCAGGAGTTAACAGACACTGGAAGACAGAAGCGACAACAATTTGCGATGGAGTTTGGAGCAGAAATGGAAGCCAATCAGGACATTGTGGACAACCTGTGGGTGTCAGATGAGGCCTTCTTCCTTCTGTCAGGTGACGTTAATAAACACAACGTTCGTTTTTGGGGTTCCCAGCACCCTCATGAGATCCATAAGTCACCTCTTCATCCACGAAAGGTTATGGCTTGGTGCGCGATTACTAAAAGAGGCATCATTGGTCCGTTCTTTTTTGAGGGCACCGTAACGTCACAGGCTTACCTTAACATGTTGGAAACCTTCTTCATCCCCGAGCTGCGAAGGAGGCGTATACCGCTTCGACATCAATGGTTTCAACAGGATGGCGCTAGGCCTCACACCACTAATGAAGTGCTAGACTTTCTCAATCAGAAATTCGGAAATCGTGTCATTTCAAACAGGTTTCCAGATCGATTTGGGGGTGGCTTTCTTTGGCCCCCTACGAGTCCTGACTTAAACCCATGCGATTTTTATCTCTGGGGGTTCCTTAAAGACAGTGTGCTCACTACAGCACCAAGAACCCTAAACCAGCTGCGACAAAGCATCGTCGACTGCTGCACCCTTGTGAATGCAGAAATCCTGGATAGAGTTATGAACAACTTCACCATTCGGCTGCGAGCAGTTCAAAACGTTCGTGGAGGCCACATTGAGCATATCATCAAGACTTTTCCACGGGAATAAAAACTCTGAACTGCCTAAAATATCATACAGAAATGCTAAGTTTGTTAACATTAATGAGTCAATAAATCATAGTACTGAAATAGTCAGAAATTGACTGTATCACCCTGTATAACAATCGATTTGTCAAGAATTCATATATTGTTACTCTCTGTTCATCTTTTAGGCATTATTGACATCGGCACGCGCACGTGAAATCGCTTTGTCGACGCACGATTGCTTAAGTGCTCATAAATTATCGATATATCATTAAGTAGCGGAAGAATAGAGCTAGTTATTGGTTTTATTTTGTCCGTCCGTCCCCTTCATAATTTCTACATTTTTTGAGGTAGAAGGTGTTGAAATTTGGAATGTACCTTGCTATTTTTATTATTTAGTTTGGTTTTGATTGGTGCATTGGGGCAACACCTCCTAGACAGAAAGCCTGATAACGGAAACGTCATACATTGTTACATCATTATTAGTCGACCAAATTTAGGGCTTATTATTGGTAGAAACGAGGCTAACGAGAAAGACAGGCTCCGGCACTGAAAAGTCACATGACCAAGATGGGTCTATTAACAATGTAACTTTCATTGTTTCCATCTTGTATTTTAACAATTAGTGTTTTATCCTTTGTTGGAAACAATGAAGATTGGATTGTTAATAGACCTATCTTGGTCAGGTGACTTTTCAGTGCCGGAGCCTGTATTTCTCGTTAGCCTCGTGGTAGAAACCAACGACGTATATTAAAGATAGACTCCGAATCCTATTGTTGTAACTTGAAGCAAATTGGGAAGCTCCATGCCCAAAACTGTCATGGCCGAAAGTGAGTGAAGATTATGCAAAACACATGGCTAAACACAAGAATAGCTGATTAATAATTCTTTCACACACCGATCACGGAGTGATAATTTATCTTTTCGTTTATTTTGTATTTGAAGTATTTTATTATATTTTATAAACAATTTTTCGATCATGGTTTCAATTTCAATTTCGTTTCGATTGTCTTTCAGTAACGTATTTTCATTTTAGTTACGTATTTTTAATTTATTTTTGTGGAAAATGGTTCCTGATCCTTTTTCTTGTCTGTGTGTACAGTTGTACGCAGTTTAACTTTGAGGATTGGTTTTTAATTAATTATTCCTCAGACCCAAAATCTTCAAAAACAAAGCAGCCAGACAGCTAATCACTCCACGGCTCACTCCTGCCCAGAACTATCATGGCTCAATTTGCTTCACTTTTTGCCGCAGTTAACAATAGGATTCGGAGTCTATCTTTAATATACGTCATTGGTAGAAACAGGATTAACAATGGTCGACTAATGATGATGTAACAGTGTATGGCTTTTCCGTTATCAGGCCTTATGCCTAGGTGGTTTTGACTGGGGTCGGAATTACGGGGAATGGGTTCAGAGAGGACAAAAGATCTATGTGCTCTTTAGGTACAGTTGCTATCATTAAAATTTGCATTTATCACATCGCGTGTTTAATTTTTGTGCCGCCAGGTTTCGCCAGTGCGCAAGATTTTGGATTTACCCACTTTCTAAAGGTAGAGTCTGCAGAATTTTGGCTTTTAGTGACAACTCGCCGTTGAATCATTGGAATAAGTTTATTTGAAATAATTCTTTGTTATGTTTGTATAATAACTATCCTTTTAAATCGAAATAAAGAAAAGTGAAGTATAAAAAAAAAATAAAATCCAATAATTTTTAGTCTTTCATTTCAATCTATTTATCTAAGATGTAATAGGTCTCATTCTTGGAACTTTTATGATGTCACCTAAGTAGTAAATATGGGGCGCGTTCGACATCGCGCACTAAACGTCTTTGTGCGTGCACTAAACGCACTAACGTGTTCGTCATGGAACCCGGTCGTGTTCGTCATCGTCAGTGCGCGCACTACCGGGCGTTTCGTGCGCGCACTAAATGACCCTAGGTTAGGAGTAGAGTCGTTTAGTCCGTTGCAAGATGGCGCTGCCCTAGAGCTTGAAATGTAGCGATAGATAGTTCGGAATTTTAGTTACCGTTAAAGAGCCAACAGGTATAAAAATAATTGAATTCTGCATATCGTTTAAACTGACATTGAAATCTACCTGTGTAATGATCGATTTCGGCGTGTTATATGAATGCAGATGTTATGATGAGTTTTATTTTCAGCAGTACGCATACTATTCATGGTAGCACGGGTGAGGAGAACATCCCACTTTCGTGCTCTTTCCTGTTTTTCATGACACACAAAATGCACTACACTTTTTTCACCGCTCGCACTGAGTGATGTCATTAGGTGCGTTTAGTGTGCACATGTCGAACGCGCCCATAATAAGTAGTAAATATCTTAGATTACTAGATTTATTTTCATTTATTTTTTTTTATTTTCTTTATTTCCGTATAAAAGGATAATTATTATACAAATATAAAAAGAATTATTTCAAATAAACTTATTCCCATGATTCAACGGCTGGTTATCACTAAAAGACAGAATTCTGTAGCCTCTGCCTTTAGAAAATGGGTAAATCCAAAATCTTGCGCACCGGCGAAACCTGGCGGCGCAAAAATTAAACACTCTCCAATTGTAACGATGCGATAAGTGCAAATTTCAATGATAGCAACTGTACGTAATTGAGTGAAATTTAGTACAAGATCTAAAGAATAAATTTTTATTCTTTAGATTTTGATTCAGTATACAGATTCCTCTAGGCAAGATCTTAGGCTCAATCTTTCCAGTGGCAGTCACTTGGCCCTGAGAACTATGGCATGTGATATGTCATTCCATTGGAAATGATGAAAATGGAAAGAAAATACGGGCTTTTTTACATTTTCTACACACTATGTTCGAGAAAATACATTTTTTGATTAAAAAACTTGGGGGGGAGGGGGCGGGGGAGGTAAAAAGTGTAGATAAAGGGGTAAAAATAGATGACCGCAGGGTCTGCTACTTGCCTTACCCTACTCGGCGGGAGTAATTTCTTGTTAATAAATGTATAAATGTATCTCTGCTTCACTGCTAAAGGTCTCCTTGGAATGTTTACAAGATTTTATTAGAACTTAAGGATTACAGATGGTGATTCCTTCTATCCACGTTCAAAAACAAATCACCTTATTACTGTAAATAGCTTTCTAAAATGAAAAATTCTTATTATTATTATTATTATTATTATTATTATTATTATTATTATATCCCAACATTTTTTAATACGGTACCAAAATGGATTCAAACATTGAGATCTTTTAAATTTATAAAAGCAGCATATTATAGATGGAAAGAATATTATTAATTATTTTGACAAAGTATTATGTTGCTGATCAAGTAATATTGTCATTTTGTCTGTAGTATAGTATTGTGAATTTTTAGTTTTTTATAGTTACATGTATTTGTTGCAATGTATCATATTATCCCATACAAGCCATATATGAGGCTTCGGGATAATTAGTTATAATGTAATTGTTTTTAGTTTTTTTGAATAAAAAAAAAAAAAAAAAAATATTGTTGGTGTTGTTGCTACTGCAATATGTGCTTCAATGTCATCGATTTAACCTAAAATGGAATCGGGAACATTTTCTTTCGATTGATTATTAATTGTTTTAAAATTAAGATTGCTGACAAAATTGTTCATTAGAAACAATAGCAGATGTCGCTTCATTTTCCTCATCGGACAAAGAATCATCAAGATTTAAGTCTTGAGGCTGCTGCATCACATTTTCTAAAATATCTGCATCATGAGCTACCATAAGATTATCATTTGCTGTTATATAGAAATGAAAATCATTTTAATTTTCTTTATCTTTGATAAAAAAGTTGGCAAAATTGATCGAGATAATTCACACTTCTCGGTAACAAAGCTTTTCTTTTCACCTTTCTGTACGTATTCTAAAACTTTGAGTTTAAATCAGTGGCAAATTGTTTTCTTTTACTAGCCAGGTTTGCAAAATCCATACATGTGGGAATGTAGGATTCAGATAGAATCCCGTTTCCTGTTTTTTTTTTCCCCTCTGAAAGCAAGTGATCATTGGAGCGCGAAAAATGATTTCTCTCTCTCCGGGTTTTGTGAAAATTCGTTACAAAGAACAGTTAATTACGACTATTGCAGGGAACATAAATTTTTGTTCGCTATAACGAGGAATTACAATAAGGTTTTTATTATTATTTTTTTTTACATTAACTGAGTTACAATTTGTCGGGACATCAAAAATAATTCGGTTATAACGAGGATTTGGTTATAACGGTGTCCATTTTTATTACAACAGCTATAATAATTCTTGGACTATATTGTATAAAATGATATCATTTCAAAAATGTCACCATAAAAATGGTAGCCGTTCTGGAGTTTATGAATATCAAGTACTTTTTTTTTTCCTTTGGATAGTTATATTTTTCATTTTTTAAATTAGGCAACGATATTAAATTACAGAATGAAACTACGCTCTGTAGGAGACTCCAGAGTATATAAAATATACAGGGTGATCATTTTATCATGCAATCTGGCGTTCATTATCTCTTCAATAGAAAAAAAGAGATATAGATAAAAAACAACAACAAATGACACACAAGTTGTTCAAAATATCCACCCGCACCTTCAAGGCAATGTGCGGACACTATTGACAGTGTTGAATGCCACCTTGTGTAGGAAATACATGTAATATACATAATATCTCTGGTAGAAAGCTCTTTACTGGAAGGTCTTTAACTCAACTGATAACGCCCATGCGCTACCTTTCTCGAAAAGAGTACCTAATATACAGGGTGTTTACTCTTCGTCCTGCTCTCTTTCAAGTGCATGAACAGGGCTTAGTGGTATGGATGATATTTATGTCTATGAAGTATTTCCAAATACTTCGGTATGATAACCCACATTCCGAAGACGCATTTCTAATACTTGCTTCAAAATAGGCGATCACATCAATTTCATTAATGGTTCTATGTAATTGCCTTCTAGGATGAGGTTGATCCACACACCTTATTCTTCACAATCTAATTTTTTACTCTTGAAATTGTGCAATGTTTGATATTGGATTGAGGAAATTTGGTGCGATATCCGCGTCCAGTAGCACGATAGCTGTCGTTGCATTCATCATAAATTACAATCATTTCCAGCATTTCTTCATTACTAATTGCAGGCATTTTTGACCATGAGTGTCCATCTAATGGGTGTGCATTAATACATTTGATTATTAAGTGATTAAATACATTAATTGTGATACTTACTTGTTTCTTATTTAGCTAAGTATTTACGTAAATTTGAAGTAGTTAACATGCATAGTTATCGAAAAATATTAATTCAAAAATAGATTAAGTGGCCCTAATCCGGGCCCCCACTTTATTCCTAAAGCGAGCCTCATATTTTTACGATTACTTATCCTCAAGTTCTTGGAATTCTGTTGTAAGATCAAGGTTTTCACTACGAAAAGTTTTTTAAAAAAAGTAAGCCTTTATTTTTTTTAAATTGAATATAAACGTGGTGTCCAGGTTTTATATTTCTTTCTAGCTAAAGTAAGAATAAGGGAGACAATAGAGAGTTAGTTTTTTGTCGTTACGAGAAATTTTTCGTACGAAAACGAAAAATTACACGTCACTTCCGTTAAGTGTTTTTCGTAATGCGCGAGCATGGCTATACATAGAACAACCATTCGTTGTTTAAGTGAGATATTGGCAACGTTTTCGTACGAAAAATTTCTCGTAACTAAAAAAAACTAACTCTCTAATGTTAAAGCAACACGACTGCTTTTATTGTTACAGCTTACGCGTTTCGAAGCAATAGCTTCATCTCCTGAGCCGGTGAACCAGTGAATAATAGACATCGACAATCGATAATCGAATAGTGAAGTGTACATTTATTCAGGTGGGACGGAAGCAGTGCTTTCACATGGGTCACCCTTCTAGAAGAAATACCGCATGAAGGTCCAACGACCAACCCGTTATGGAAAAAGGTCCGCCTCCCAAATATGGAAAAAGGTCCGACTCAGCGGAATTTTTGAAAATCGATCCTGGCTACGGCCCTGAGAAGGCCTCATCACTGAAATGCCATACATTGTTACATCACCTAACTTAGTCTTTCACGTTAGCCTCGACTTACAAGGGAATCCCTCGAACATGTATGTCACAGATTTCCACCAAATTGTGATGCTTGCAAAATAAGAGAGTGCGAAATTGTGTTTCTTTCAAAATAAACCGCGAAAATGAAAAAAATTCAGCATACATAGCCATAGAAGGACTCCATTGTTAAAGCGGTTAGGCTATGTGGGGTTCCCTTGTTAGTCATAAGTTAGGGGTTATTATTGGTAGAAAAATGCTTAACAATTGACGACTTTAGGTGATGTAACAATGTACGACGATTCTGTGAGCAGGCCTTCTCTCTCTCGATGGTCTACGTTAGAGCACTAACGACTTGCGATGAGATTACACTCAAATTTCTATAAAGGTTTTTCATTCTTTTTTTCTCTTTTTTTAAAATGTTAAAAGGACTCATGCTGGATTTGGTGCTGCAAAAACATGCAACAACTCACCTTTTAATAATAAACAATTCAAAGCGGTTGACGGAATAATATAGCACAGGAGGGGAGGATGCAGATGCTAAGCACAGCCGTAGCCATTATAGCAGTGGGAGGATCCCAATAAAACTAACAGCCATTAGTTTCCGAACCTGGCGTTGTAGAGTTTGGTGGCGCTGTTTTGATTTCAACGAAATAGCATTGGAACAGTTACGAGCTTCGCCTCCCGTTCTACCTCTTCCCTGGTAGTACCATCATCATAGAAAATCTAAATTACATTTTTAGGGTTTGGTGAAATTGTGCACAAAATAATTGAACAGAACTGGCCCGAGGAAAGAACGTAATGGAACACCGGCCTTTAAATTACGTGGCGTAATAGATTTTCGCCAATTTTAGCTTGATAGAACCTGTTGGTAAGAAAGGATCTCATCATCGAAATCAAAGCAGGAGAAAAACCGTCTCTAATTATCTTGTAGATTAACTCCTTGTGCCGCACCTGGTCGAAAGCTTTACTGTCATCGAGAAAAATTACACCACACTACATGGAAAGGTTCAGGGGGTGCTTAGGTCTTCAACGAGCCTCCATATCTACATCTTTCACGAGTGGGCGGCACGAAAGCCGAACCGATCTTTCCGGACTAGACCATAGGTGAGACAGTTATCATTGAATCTGGTGAGGATCGTTTTCTCCAAACTTTAGACCTCGACGAGAGGAGGCTCATTGGTCGGGTAGCTCGCTGAAATTGATGGATTTTGCCCCTGCTTTGGGATCATAACATAATAGAATGGTTCCTAGGAGTCGGGAAGTAGGAAAACTTCCAGCAGCCGCTTATGATATTCGTGATGTATTTAATAAAGTTCTTCGTGAGATTATTTAGGGCTTTATTATTCACCTTGTCCCTTCCTGGAGCCTACTTCTTTTTCAGATTTCTTATGATGGTAGCGATCTCTACAGCCTCGATGTTCATCTTCGTTAAATGCTTCGGCATTTTATCAGTGTTGCTAAGACCGTCTTCCACCCGCTGTGACATGAGTTGACTCTCGGGACTATTGTTAATCGGGGTAACAAACTGCATTTCTAGTGATTCTGCAATGATTTAGGCTTTGTCCCGATCAGTTTGCACGTAATCACCTTGAGGGGTGCGAAGTTGAGGAAGCGTATTCTTCTTCTTCTGTAAAATTCTAACTATGCTCCAAACAGAATTGTCGACAAGCTTTTCAGCTTTTCATTCCATCTAGCCTCTACATGATATTTACTTCTTCTTCGACTCTTCGCACCAGTCTGTTGTATTTGGTTTTTAGCCAAGATACACGATTGCGTGGCCATAGCCTACGGGTTCTCTTTCTTTCAGCAATCAGGCGTTGAATTCCTGCAGTGAGAATGAGTCGATGAGGAGATTTATTCTCCAAGGGACAGGCACTAGCTTCAGTGGCACTGATGATACGATTGGTGATGTCCTCAACACGCTGATCGATGTCATCCGTACAGTTTGCCACGTCAAGACGGCAGTCATAGTCCTTGAGGATTTCTTTGGAGAACTTAAAGTAATGATTTATTTTATGGTATTTTTAATAGTGTGACCTATAAAGTAACTTAACTAGGTATGTGTTTCACATCTATATAATGCTGTTTACTTCGTGATTTTGCCTATACATGACAAAACAAAATGGGGTCCCGATTTTGGCCACTTTCCTATATACAGTATATAAATACGAGGAGATATCCGAAAGTAACGCCATTTATCTTTTTCAATAAAAATTACAAAATATACAGTTATACAACTAAGTTCAGCTGAAACTACACGGGTCTATCTACTTTTCTAGATAGGCTTCTTGACGATTTAAGCATTTATTCCAAAGCTGTACCAGTTTCAGAATATCCCGCTCATAGAACTCCGTACGCTGTGAATACATACATTGGCGCACGGCAGATTTGAGTTCCTCGTCAATCTCAAACATCTCATCAACCAAAAATCTCTTCGTGTGCCCAAAAAGGCGGTAGTCCGAGGGCATTAAGTCTGGTCTGTAGGCTGAGTGGTCTAGAACCTCCCAACCGAAACGGACCAGTTTTGCTTTAACGACGTTGGCCATATGCGGGCGTGCGTTGTCATGAAGAAGTCGAACATAGTTTCCTCTTCCTGGTCGCTTATCACGAATAGCACGCGGCAGTTTAGTCAACGTTTCACAGTAGATAGAGGCGTTGAACGGTTGACATGGCGACAGGAACTCTGCAAGTACGATGCCTTGCATATTCCAAAAAACTCTAAGCATAATCTTCCGAACTGAAGGATAAACTTTGAATGATTTGCGTACCGGAGAATGTGGAAGTTTCCACACGATGCTTGCCGTTTTAGGCTCACCTGTGAAGTGCAAGACCCAGGACTCATCTCCTGTGACAATGCCATTCAGAAACGCATTTTTTTCCTGGTGGCACCGCTGCAGATGTTGCAGGCTGCACGCCATTTTGTTGCTGGACTGTTCTAGTGTCAGACTTTTTGAAATCCAATGCGAACAGACTTTGCAGCATCCAAGTTTCTCATGCACCATATGCTAGGCAAATTCATAGGATATATGAAACGTTTCACTCATTTCTTCCAAGGAAATGCGAGGGATTTCTCTGACTGTGTCGTTAATGTCCTCGATAATGACTGGTGTTGCCGCTGACGACATTCACCCTTCTTTTTGGCTATCTTAAATTTTACACAGCAACTATATTTCATTCGTTAAAAATAAATGGCTAAAGAAGCCGTCCTAAAAAGGATTCACCTAAGAACAAAGAACAAGTCAGGTTTGCGAGAAAATAAAATTCTACGCCAGGGACCCGCTTGTGAATCCTGATAATAGGTGGAATGAGGTAGATATCCCCTCGTATATACAAGGTGTCTCAAATTAAATCTAACGTTTCGTAGCTCGCTGTAGCAAAAACTAGCCATCAGAAAGTTATGAAATTTTGGGAATGCCTTAATTGCATGATGGGAATTTTTTCCTAAGCAAAAAAAAAAGTTATTCTAAAAGCGTCTCTGCGCCAAATTTAAGAACTTGGACGGGAGATGTACGTGAATTTCCAGCGCAAAGAAATTCTCATCGATAAAATTGCACGCGGACGTCACATTTCACGTTAACGTGTCACTTAAACTCTCTAGTGACTGTCGCGCCCGCTTAAATACTCCCAGACGATGTCAAATGGTTTCGCTTCATCATGAGACGTTGATGAAGCTCACGAAATGGATAACCTGCCATGGTTAAACGGAACACCTTTCAGTAAATTCAAAACTACACAAATGAAATGTTAAAGACAGGCTGACCACAAATGACAAATATAATAGGTCTCCATGGCAAACAGCGCCATCTGACTGTTTACAAACTTCCGTTGATGGATTGTACCTCAAACCGCGTTTAACTTAAACTTTCATTAATACCTCACAATATAAGGATTTATTCATTATTTTACACACGTTGTATTGTATAGTGTATATAGTTATAATTTCTAACGTCCATTTTACAATACAATTGGTTTATTATTCCTTAGTCATATAATCGATTTTCATCCTTTCGGATATCATCAGTATTTTTTCAGTTGAGATGTTTAAATGTCTTACAATGGTATTCTTTTTTAAATTTTGAACAATGTTTCTTCTATGAAAAAAAAATACTGATGATGTCCGAAAGGATGAAAATCGATTATATGACTAAGGAATAATAAACCAATTGTATTGTAAAATGGACGTTAGAAATTATAACTATAAGGATTTATGTTTATATGGACTTTTGTTTCTTGTTTGGGTGTGAGAACCCGCCCTTAAAGTTTGTAAACGTATTTTTACACACTTTGTATAAGAAGAAAGCATTAAAGACCAAGGAGAACTGAGAAGAAGGGAAGGGAGGGGGGAGGAAGAGGGGTTTTAAGCACTTTTTTTTCAAATGTAAAATATCTGAACGGTCTTTCGTTGCCACGAGTTTTTGTTCACTAAAATTGAGATTCTATTGATTTTGTGCTTAAGAGAAACCAAAAGCAGTTCTTAACAGATGAAAATTTCAGTTTAGTGAAGCGGCAGCAATCTGTATGACGTGTACCGAGCACGCAAGTCTTCTCAACTATCGGGAGGTCATGCGCAAAGTGAAAAATGAAATGCACCGTTAACCAATTGCGCGTGTATGTGTGTATGCTTAACCAACGTCTTCATTTCTGAGAAAATTCGTTTCTTTTTCCTCATTGCTGGGATTATGTCTTTAAACGAACGGACGGAAGGCTGAACAAAGCGATGTTAAAAACAAAAAAAAAGAATGAAATCACATTCAGTATGCACATTTATTTATATAATGAAATTTAAAAAGAATTTAATTTTTCACACTGGTAACTTAAAAAATCGCGCGTGGATTTTTACGAGGGTTGGGGCAAAAGTCATGGCAACTATTTTTTTTCTTGAAGATACCAGTCCGGTTGGAAAATGTGACATATACAGACGAAAGGACAAGATGTTAACTACATGTGTGGACAATGAATAGCACTGAAATATCGTAACACACTAATTTATTACGGTAGTATGCAGGGCAATATGGCCTTCACGGTTGCTCATCACTGGTTGACACACGTCCTTGCTGAAACTTTCCTACCCACCGTGCTACTGTACGGTATGGTAGAAGTCACGTGTCAATGTGAACAGAAACGGAATCGATAGTTGATGAAAAATGAATTAATTTTATTGGCAAGAAATAAAGAAGAAATAACTAAAATTAATGCAGTGGAAATTATTAATTGAAAGTCAGTTCTTCCTCGCGACGCACAAACTTTTGCAAGGCGAGGATATCGTCTCCGGCGATGTTCTTGAATGGTGCTCTAACACCCGTTAGAGTAATTTTTCAAATAAAAATAAAGAATGAAGTAGACACAGTTCACAGATTATAAGCACAGGGAAGAAAACGCTGACTAGCTTGAATAGCCTAGCTGGTGGCACGTTAAGCTTCTCGTTTGTCCTTCTCTGCTCAGGAGTGCGTTTGTTAAGCAGGAGAGAATAGAAGAAAGTTCACCGACGGGACCGCTCCCACTCTTGCACTAAGGGTGGAAACCAAAAAGGAAAACGAGAGTCAATAAAACAAGATAGGGATGGTAGTCTAGGGTCCAAATAAAGAGCGGTTTAAATAAAAATAGTCACTATTAAGTATCCGGTACTGTTCTGGTCGTGAATAAGGAGAGGTTCAGTCGCAAGAAAGAAAATGCTCACTTCTCTACAGTAGGTGACGAAGACGAGTATATTAGCAACGTCGAAGCAGGTGGCTCGCGGAGAAGCCAGCGACAAGGCGGAGCATTCCTCCTGTTCCTTGTTCACGGAACATGGCGAGCGAAAAAGGAAAAACTCCAGCCCAGACGCTGTCGGCTCGGCTATCTCCAGTTGTCTCGGGAAATGCTGCTTCGAAGAGCCGGGATAGCTCGCCGTGTACGTGGCAGTGAAAGAAAGTGAGGTGACAAAACACTATCGCACGTACCTGGCGAGGTAATGAACTTGGAGACCCGTCGTTGACGATATGGCGTTCGCGGGCGTCGTCTGGCAATGATACAGCTGGCCGCTCGCCTCCTCGTTCAACACTGTCGTGAATGAATGGCTGCAGAAGCTGACTCAGGCATGTGACTAGGGCGCTTATCAAGGGCTGCACTCGGTGGGGACGTGCTTCGGCGTCGTCGACCAAACCGGCTGTCGTAGACCTGGGCGGACGTGGAGATACTTCTTTCGTTCGCTCCTCGCAGCGGGGCGAATCCTGGCGCCGATGTAGACGATAGCTCGCTCGCTGTCGTTGTCGGCTCGCTTGAGGCTGGTGACGGCGAAAGTTCGTTCGTCGTCGGCGTCCGTCGCTTCCACGTGCTTCGGCGTCGTCGACCACTTCGGCTGCCGTTGAAACGGGCGGACGTGTAGATACCTCTTTCGTTGGTCCCTGGTTGCGGAACCACTCCTGGCGTCGATGAGGACGAGAGCTCGCTAGCTGTCGTTGTCGGCTCGCCTGAGGTTGGTGACGGCGAAAGTTAGTTCGTCGTCGGCGTCCGTCGCTTTCCTCAGAACGGCTGTTAACGGGCCGTTGCTTCTGGCATCGCTCGAGGTCGTTTTGCTCGAACGTCGGGCGAACTTGACAAACGATGACTTTCCGACGATTTTCTCTACGATCTCCTGTCTCCTCGCGTCGTTCGTTTTTCCCGCTCGCTCTCCTCTGACGTCGATCGCCGTCGGCCAATCCCGATCCGAAACGTTGATCTCTCGGATTGTCGACCAATAGCATTTTTCCCCTATCGTCGTCTCGAAGAAGCGAACGTGAAAACGTCTTCGAGCGACGATGTTTGACATGTGACAGTAGGGCATTATTCCCAAGGGCTTCCACTAATTCACTGTGACATTCCATCGCATTTCTCCCTCGGAGAACGGCTATTTTGATGTAAGCGCGCTGCTCAACACGGGTTACTTCCATCTCGCACGACACTCACCAACTGACTGATTTCACAGCCCTCGCTGTGCTACTACCAGCTATCACAGAGCCATCTGTTGTTCTGCATACACACTATGCCTGCAGAACTTCCACACGACACATATACGTTTGTGATCCGTTCACATATCTACAAGAAAAAAATAGTTGCCATGACTTATGCCCCAACCCTCGTATAAAAGGAACCAACACCTTAAAGAGCCATATAAAGTTGTTCATGAGAGAGCGAAGACACCTTTCGAAATCACAAGTGCATTATTTTCTTAGATATCGTAAAATAATGGGAAAATGAAAATAAATCCTCTTGTCCACATATACAGGGCGTTCCAAAAAGGTTTGAACGATAGCAACCAAGGATATAACAGTCTTAGAAAATTATCCATGGCTGGCAATCTTCTAATTGATGTGCTGCGTACTGTACCTCTTCAAAATGGCCGATGTTAGCGACACCTAAAACGTTTGACTCCTAACTTACCGTTTAAAATAACTTTGAGAAGAAGAATATAATACATAGTTTTATATAAAATAACTATGTATCCATCTAACATAGTTTTATAAATTCTTCATCAGGGAGAGACTTTCTAGGCCCGATAATGCTCTTGCTCTTGCTCAACCCATGTTGATAACAAATTCCATACCATTAAGTATCTCCCCCCCCCCCCCGCTGCGCCATAAAAATGAAGTTATTTTACAACATTATACACGGGCATATTCACTACCGCTAATTGCAATACCCAGTCTTTTTGCTTCTTACCGTATGGAAGGAACGAAGCGTTAATGTCATCTCCAGAACCAAAATATATTGATTTCCCACAAGCTTTAATCAAACTCTCAAAGATAGTCACATATAATAATTATGTCTTCACCAGATACGGATCCTCCATCAGAAGTACCATAGATCAACATTCCACCCGTTTGTGCCAGAAGGGCGCGTCTCTTAAAATATCTTGCTGATAAAGATGATGACGATGAGACATTTCGTTTGTATAACACATTCTATTATATCATAAGAGGTCTTTTGAATCACGAGAAATATATTTGCACTTAATTAATGGAAATTGTTAAGGAAATGATGTAACTGTACTGATTATAAGCTATTTAAAGAATTAAATTATTTCCTCAGAAAACGTCAGATGTGTGCATCAAAACAACGTCCTGGTCCATATCGATTCTTAATAAAAAAGGAATGATTACTCATACTTTAATGAATTGTTAGAAGATGATGAAAATTGTTATGATCGTGGTTGTTATAATTTTGAATTTTTTTAAGCATTTTTAAAAGACAGGCAGCATTAATTTCTAAGAAACATCAGACTGAAATGGCTTGATTTTCATCAACAGGTTTTATATACATTTTAAAAATTCCGAATAAATCATTTTTAGGATGAAAATCGTAGAGAAATAATCCACCCTTTACTCTGTTTTCTATGAAGGGAAAAAATTTCAGAGTGACTCAGCAATTTTCAGGAGGGGGGGAGGGGGAATAGAATCGATGCTCGTCGCAGTTCGACCCTGTGTCAATTGAATGTGTTCTCTATCTGAATCAAAGAAATGAGAGGGTTGTTGGTAATCCTTTACCAATGATATTGTCGTTGTTATCATTGAGACATCTTTTTTATTGGTTAATCTTTAAGTCAAGAAGGAAAAGAAAACTAACGTAAGCCAAAAGTTTATTGTTTAGTTTTGAAACTGATAAATTCTTATTGCAGCCAATGAGACGTATACCGTTCAGGTCATTATTTTTTAATATTCAGACAAAATTAAGATGTTTACTGCCGGTTGCACCAACGTCAGTTAATAATAACTATTCGTTAAAGTCCCGGCTAAAATTTTTTCCGTTGCACCAAACGCTTAACTTAAGTAGAACTTAAGCGCTGGAGGACGACAGTTTAGCTCCACATTTAGCGAAATAAAATGGCATCACAAAATAGAAATATTTAAGAAATGCACTTATTGAAAATTATTTCAATGTTTAGAAAGATATTCTACGAAATAAATATAGTTTTAACTAATTGGATAAGCTTATTGGATAAACTAATTGAATAAGCTAATCGGATAAGCTAATTATCAAACAGCTAATTGGATAAGCTATTTGGATTAGCTAATAGGATAAATTAATTGGATAAACTAATTGTATAAGCTAATTTTCAAACAGCAAATTGGATAACAATCAGCCATATTGAGCAGAAGTTGGTGGAGTAAAACGAACCAATCACAGTCATCGTTATTCATATTATGCCCACTTAACTAACCGAGACAATAGCTATAGACGGTGTAACGTTCCCCGGTTAAAGAAGCTCTTTCCGAAAATTAATTCAACGACTTGGTGGTTGGAATTCTTTGTCACTCTGAGGAAATGAAGAGGCATACGAAATGCTGTAATCCGAGGCACTTATTGGTTGTCAACTTTGAGGATATTAGCAAGGTCTCCTTCCTGAAAACTGGAAGTTGTAATTCGTTTTGTTTGTTTTCGTTCTCCCTCTCTTTGACAATCGTCAATCTTATTTTTCTACTGCAGATTGTGGATGACCACTTGGGGTATTCAGGCTACTCGTCTAATTCAGTATCTTTGCTCGGATATTTGTTGAGTTAGGTTGAATTCAGAGAAACCTCGGCTTCCATCCACTCGATTACGTGTGCACTTCACTGCTCAATTGTCGATTGTCCGAAAATTAAGGAACATGCGAACCCCTTGATTGCTGATATTCTGGATCATCCACTCACCGTTAGACGTTCCCTCAGGCATCGCACGCCTCGTTACATCCTGGCCGTCAATTTCGACGACATTCAAACGGCCATCTTTCCAGACTACTGGAACTCCTAGCTCTTCTGTGTCCCTCGTAAATCTACAATCTGCTTTACTGTCCTGATAGGAAAGGACTTCGTTTTATCTTCTGGGTGACTTCATCTGACTCCTTTCCTAACTTCAGTGTACTTTGTTTGGTTACTTCTTGCGGGCGTATGGCAATGAAAGCATTGCTTCCGGACCACTCGTTTTGTTTTTCCATGCACTGTTAGATTGTCGATTGTCGGACTTTAACCGATCACTAATTAATCGAGTTAGAGTAGTTTTAACCGAGGTTGGTGCAACCGGCCGTTAAGCGAATAAATTCGGTGACAAATAAAATATATATGATTATTAAGCAGTAATGTGTCACGGAATTTGGGTGATAAAAATTCGAGAGACAGAATTAGACGTCACAGATCGAGATACATCTATTCACATCATCATCAGAGTGGTGGATGGATCCGACGTCAAGATGCTCGTCGAGACCAACGTCATCAGGAAGAGAGGCGGGGAGATGCGCAAAGCTGGAAAAAGGCGGATGCGTGTAGAAAAAGAGATTCGAATTCAGAGAATCGTAGGAAGGCTTACGAATCGACAAGAAAAAAAACGTCGGGTTGGAGCCAGTTTCAAGCCAAACGAATCCACATCGTTCAATGCGGTTCCGAGTGGGAATCTGAGTAAGATTCGCTAGCGGAGAGCGAGCAAGGAGAACGGAGCGGGAAGCATCCAAGCGTGCGTCGCGACGTTAACCAGGGAAACGACGACGGTCATCGACTTGGGCTTCGGAACGTCCCAGCTCAATTGCTTCAGGCTTGGAACGACATACTAAGTGCCTGAAGGTTAGTAGTTCCTCGCCTTCATATACATCTCTTCCACGAATTGAACTACAGGGTGAGTCAAAAGTCGCAGTACACCCTGTTTTTTCGAAAACCTTGCAGGAATTGGGAAATCTGAATATTCCAGGAAGGTATGGGTGAGGTGGTCTATCTTTTACGGTATGTTCCGAACGTGGCCGCCATTTTGAAATCAGCCATCTTGAATCTCTGATGGGGTGTACTGCGACTTTTGACTCACCCTGCATATAACAAAGCCATATTGAGCAGGCTAAATTTCTCAATTTGGTGGCGGTAACTTTAAACGTAATTCTTCCACGACATAACTTTAGCCGTGCGTTGCCGGAAATTGACTTTGGAAAAATATATAAAAGCGAAACGGTGTACGGATTGTGGCTTTACGGTTTCCAAGCTAGCATAGAGATAGCATAGGATTTTTGCTAGTGCGAGAATATAAATGATTCTCATCAGATATTTACGTCCTTGTGGAAATATTCATCCATTTCTTGACTACGAGCAAAAGGGAAAGAGCGTACATGTGTGTGCTTTTGTTTGGGTGTGTCCATATGCGAGTTGCAAATTGTCGACGTTCAAATTTTGCCGTTTCTTTTTTTATAAGCTATAGAAACGAATTTGGTGCTTCAGAGCAACCGTCAAGTAATAAATTCGACGTACAAGAAAGTTCGTCGTGTGCCATTTCCACTTGTATCTTACAATAGCAGTTGAAAAGGACGTTAATACCAAGCAAACCAAACTAACCACTTGTATCTTCATAGCTCGAATTTATGCTGTGCCTAATGTGTGAATCCCTTTCAAATCATTCTATTCACAGTGAATGTAGTGTGCACTAATTGTTTATTGTTTTAACAATTAATGTTAGGGGTGATCTTATTTTTATTCTTCCGTAAAAATAATTCTAGCTTTAACATTTTTTCATTTAAATTACTTAGATAAGTTAAATAATTATAATTAGCTATAAGATAAAGTTAGTTAATGAAATCATTTAAATTACTATTTACTAAATTGCGTCCGCTATGTCATTTATTCCATTACGAACTCTATAAAAATTTAACCATGACATAATGCCTGTGCAAAGCCTTTATGTTATTTAGGATAAGCGAACACAAATTTTTTTTATTTTTAGTAGCTACTGACTATTTTTCTCGTAAAAATGGAGACAAAGTATCGATATCATACGCTGTAGTTGAGAAATCTAATGCTAATAATCGTATAAAACAGGCAGCAATAAATAATGTGCCAGTAATTACGTGTATACCGTGAAGCCCTTTATTTAAAGTTGTTTGCACAAAGTTGGATTCTAAAATGTTATTTTACGGGATCTACAAATAATTAACGGAGGTGAAAGCTGTGCAGCTCATTATGTGCACACGATAGGCAATACACATACAAGGGTTGGACAAAATGAAATGAACACCTTTGATTTGAGACTTTTTATTGAATATCTAGAAAAATTGAAGAAAAAAAAAATAATGTTTGGGGTCACCCTGTAAAAAACAATGCTTGAAATGCCTTGTAGCTGTAGCCGCTTATGATTATAAGGCTTCTTTTACTTATCTGTGTTCTTTAAAAACATACTTTTTATTTTTTGAAAAGAACTTTAAGGAAAAGGCAAAATTGAAATTTCTAGTAATTGAAAAACAGAGTAATGGAGTTCAGATCTGTTTACCAGGAATTTGGTGATGTATGAATATTTTTACATACTGCCGAATTTACAATCATAGTCTTCTTCTTCTTCTTCTTCTTCTTCTTCTTCTATATATATAAAGAGGAATGTTTGTTTGTTTGTGGGTTTGTGGGTTTTTTTGTGGGTTTGTTTGTTTGTTTTTTATACAAATCTACAGTTTTATTCCGATCTTGATAAAATTTCGCATACATGACCTTCAAAGCATGAGGAAGGTCACTGTCTACCTCAGATTTCGAAAAAATAATAATTATTGATAAAAAATCGATATTCATGGTTATGGCAGGGCATATTAATGAGAAATATCTCATGACCAACAATGCAAGACAAAGTTTTTGCAACAATGGTATCAACACGCAATTCACAAACACTCTGCACGGACCAACAATATATATCTCATGATCAACAATGCAAATAAAAGTTTGTGCAACAATAGGTATTAACAATGGTGTCAAAACGCAATGAACCAACACTATGCAGGGATCAACACTATATATCTCATGACCAACAATGCAAGGCAAAGTTTGTGCAATATAGAATTCAATGGTATCAACAAGCAATTCACAAACACTCTTCACGGACCAACAATATATATCTCATGACCAACAATGAAAGGAAAAGTTTGTGCAACAATAGGTATCAACAATCGTGTCAACACGCAATTCACACTACGCTCGGACCAGCAATAGATATCTCATGACTAACAATGCAAGGCAAAGTTTGTGCAATAATAGGCCCGTCGTGTTCGCATCAACAATAGTCTCAACGCGCAATTCACCAATAACAATGAGCGCAAAATTATTCAAAGAATTATAACAATGAACATAAAATGATGATGCACTGGAGAATGGATTTTTTCAGTGGAGAGGTAAATTCCTGTCTTTCGCATTTTTCTTAGAATGGATAGTCCCTTCGCTCTATATTGTAGTGATTGAGTTATTATTTAACCAATTTGGAGGTTTAATTTAAATTTTTGAGGTTGTTCTGTTTACCTACAAGCGTAATTATGCCGGGCAACGCCAGGTCGTCTGCTAGTTATTATCTATATATATAAAGAAGGATGTTTGTTTGTTTGTGGGTTTGTGGATTTGTTTGTTTTTTATACAAATCTACAGTTTTATTCCGATCTTGATAAAATATCGCATAGTTATGGAAGGTCACTGTCTACCACAGATTTCGAAAAAATAATAATTATTGATAAAAAATCGATAGTCATGGTTATGGCAGGGCATATTAATGAGAAATATATGTCTCATGACCAACAATGCAAGGCAAAGTTTGTGCAATATAGAATTCAATGCATAGAATTCCTGTTATTCAGGCTTTTCTTAGAAAAGAGAATTCTTAGTACTTAACAATTTCTTGAAAATCTTTAAAAATGATCAGTAACTGGAGATAATGAGTTAGCAGACTATTGAGAAAGAGTGAAAGACGATAGAGGAAGCACTCCTTTAGCTCAGTGCTGTATTGGGCAAATGGTAAGCAAGTAAATAGAAGAATCGGCGACCGCTAGACTACACAAAGTGATGAATGGCCAATTTTTGCTTCAAGACATCGAAAGAAGAAAGGAAATTGCAACAACATCAAATGGACATCTAAAGTAAGATTACGTGAGTAAAAAATTATTTAGAGACTAGAAGGCATCCTTGGAGAGGTCCATCCATTGTGAGCCTTTAAAAATTTTTTTTCGGTAAATCAAATTCCGGTATATCACCTAGAATGGATTTTTTCAGTGAAGAGGTAAATTCCTGTCTTTCGGATTTTTTCTTTGAATGTATAGTCCCTTCGCTCTATATTGTAGTGATTGAGTTATTATTTAACCATTTTGGAGGTTTAATTTAGCTTTTTGAGGTTGTTCTGTTTACCTACAAGCGTAATTATCCCGGGCAATGCCGGGTCCTCTGCTAGTAGGAGAATAAATGTCCACCATACGTCTGAAGCCACAATTCATCCCTCGACACATGATGGCGGACACTCTTTTCAGCGTGGTGATAGTATGTCCTTCAGCGTTGTAATGGTATTGTTCCGCAAATCATGTATCTTCTCAGGTTGTGGTGGTAAACCATGTCTTTCAAATAGCTTCAAAAAATCTCACGTATACTGTGCGAGGCGGTCACAGTTGTTACGAGAGTGTCGTTTGAAGGACGTTGCTCCATCTCCATAATATTCTTGTTCTTTCACCATCGCTCGGAGGTCGGAAAATAGACCAACCTTCGCAGCCTCGTTCTCCTTCATGATGTCTGCAGAGGGCACGCAGCACAGATATATATAGTATTCATGCAGTGAAACATGACAAATCACTCAACCTGTACTATAGCAACTTGCAAAAGCAGTGGGGGAGGTTTTTTGGTTTGGTTTTGTTGGTATTAAAGTCCCTTTCAACTACTATCGCCATATCAGGACGGCGTTATAGGGGCCGCAAATTTTGCCTCGCAACGGTTCTTTAACGTGCAGCCGGCAAACGACTACACCGGACCAACGACTTTACTCCCCTTCCGACGGAAGTGCGTGATCTCAGGATTTCCCCCTGAAAATTCTCGTCATCCACGGCCGGAATCGAACCCACGTACTCGGGCATCAGAGGCGATCACGCAACCACTGAGCCACCGATGTCGATCAGTGGGGGAGGGAGAAACTTAATGATATATTAATCAATAATACATAAAGGATAAATTGATATTGTGATTATATTGGCGTAAATATTTGGTCATTATTTGGTAATAATAAAACATAAACCGTATCTATATTCTGTCTCACCCTATCCTGATAGCACTGGAAGTGCTACACCAGTATTAGGTTGAGCCTAGTTGCTAATGAAACGTAATCATCCGCCATCTAATATGTTGAGTAACTCAGCTGTTCATCAGCAGTTTATGTTCTATTTACAATTTTATCTTTGAAGAATTTTTTTAAATGCGATAAATGGCAAAAATAGTTTCCATGACAGTATTTTAAATTACTTGAAATAAATTATGTATTAATTTATTTAATACGGATGTGAACTTCTCCCGTGCGCAGCATTGCGAATTTTAATAATTTCATTAATGGATTCGGATGGATAAGCCTGCCGAAGACTGCTGTATACATTAAAAGTAATTTTTTCTTGACAGTACTTGTCAATGGTTTAAACGAGGTTATTAGAATAGGTTACTGTACTCCATATCAGCTCCTTGCATAAGAATGGTTCATGCGCGAACTCTCCTGTATGTGCGTTGCTGTCGATAGATTCTAGAAGCTCAAGCTTGTGAAAGAATACTGTTTGCAATACTATCTTACAGTATTTAAGAGTAAATATCCATTTTTAAGGCATTAATAAGTAATAAATACATTCCCATATATTTATGCATACTTCACTTGTATAAGCTGCATAATTTTCTTTTGGTTAAAAAATAATATTTAATCGTTTTATTTGTGAGATGGATCGCCAAAGATAAAGTAAAATATAAATTAAAAAATTAAAGCCACCCAAATGTAAAACTTACATTGAAGCAATTAAATTATAAGAAAATAAATTGAAATAAACTTACGGGGGGGAGGGGGTCATAAAAATGCGTAACACTGCGTAGTGCGTTCCTTCCGACTTCCGTAGGTTGCACACAAAACTCTTATTTCTACCTCGGATAACTTTTATACTTTTGCAACAAATACAATTTAAACTTAGAATGATTTTTGAGTCACGCTATACATTATCAAAATTTCAGTTTGCAAGATGCTACGGATGATGTTTTATGCTGGAAGCTCTTCTTATAATATGGGACAAACAGATAATTTATTTAAGATAAATATTGATGTAACCCTGGTTGGGATGTGGCCCCAAATTCATTTTCTGGAAGATCACTAGATTTAAATTATTTCCAACTTGTGCATTTCCATCTACGAAAGGCATTCTAAACTGAACTTACATTCAAATCCCATTGCAAACTATTTTATTTTGTCGTTTTGGACTTGGTTTCTTTTAGGGAACCCGTTTCGATGCTAGCTTGAGACTGTGTTTGTTTATTGCAACGAAAATGACTAAATTCACGTTACTGTGCTGAGTATGTTCTTTCCCATCGGATAGATTAGCAACTATACGGATGGGCTGAAACCTTCGTTAGCTTCTGCGGGATTAGTATTAGAGAAGTCGTTCGGCGTTTTAACTAATGTCGTTACTTCAAACGAACGGATGAGTTCAAATAAGGATAGCAGTTTCGTATTAGAAGTTTCAAATATATAATATTTCATTTAGAAGGCATGCATCACTTTGTCGATCGCAGTCGTTCTCACGAAGTCGTTTGTATATCGTCACTCTGATAACTTTCAATGCATAGTAATTCGTATTAAGGCTAGTCACAGTCGTCGATTTACTTGCGATAAACAAACACACCCAGCGCCGGACGAAGAAGCGGGCTGACCGGCCAATCCACCCGTAAGAAGGCGCCAAAGCAAAGACTTGACTAATTCCTTAAAGGAAAAAGCTCGTTAATCTCCTAAAGCTATACAGATCGCCTATTTCGCGTAAGCTTAATATGTATATTCAATCAAAGTTTAACGAAATAGGCACGCTGGAACTGAGGGCATATCATTTACATATACAGGATCAATGAAGTAATGGTCTTTGCAATTTTGCCAAAAGGTAAAATTAAAGAGTGGTTAGGATCAGTTGTTGTTTTTTCGATTTGATTGTGGTAGGCGTGAAACTGCTACAGTTTATTTTAAAATTTATTTTTTTAGCTCTATTTATGCTAGTAAAATTTAAATAATCAATTTTGAAAATATAAAAACAAACCCTTTATTAATTAATAAAATAAAAACTAAACTTATGTACAAAAATTGGATCTTCAAGAGTCAGTTTAAAATATTTTTAAAATATTACTTTTTATCTGCATGTATGGGACGGGGGAGGAAATGATCGGAGTGGCATTTAGTAATTGTTATGTTTAATTTTACTCAAATCTTCCACTGTGGGAAGCCTTAAATAGGAGCGATGTCACGGAAATCCAACGCCAATTAGATTTCCGATGACACTCGTGCTGGATTTCCGCCTCGAGTTTTCTACAACACCAGAAGGAGGGAGAAGATCCAGGCGACGCGTCATCCGCATCAACACGCCTGCTCCAATAGGAGAGCAGAACATCGACGGCGTGGGAATTTTAAAAAGAGTAAGGAAAAATCGAGGAGACAAGAGTTGGATTCCGTTGAGAGCAGTTGGCAGAACGAAGACGGGCTGGAATTTAAACACGAGTTATGTTCCATTATAAAGGCGACGGGCGCTCATAACCGGAGCGGGGAATGCAAAGAACCCCGGGCGGCCGATTCGAATGGAAACTCGTCAGAGAGCGAGGCGTGCCGTAAAGCATCCGAGGCGGAGGTTTCTTCACCGCTATGCAGTTGGAATGCCGACGGGAGTGACGAAACCAACCATTGCGAATTCGGAGCGCAAGCAGCCGTGGAACAAGTGTTAACGGAGAGTCCGGCCGTTTCTGTGAGTACTGTGTTTTCTATAGGCGGAAACGCCAGCCTATTCGGGAATCTATTCGGAAGTTTATTCCGACGAGAGCTTCACTCTAACGTATTTGTTAGAGGCACGCGCCCATTTAGTTCTATCGTTAAAATGCGACCTGGTTTGGAAGCATGTGTTTAGTGCTATTTGTGTGTAGAAGCCCGAACTATTACAGAGTAATTTATCCTTGTCTTCTTTGCGTCACAAGGGTTACTCTTTCTGTAAAAATTAGTGCAATTTGCTAATAAGAGTGTGTCTTATTGTCTTTTAGCCGAGAGCGTATGAGGAAGCAATTGACCTCGTTATTGTGAACTCTATCAATATTTGTGTTTTACTTATTAAGACTTTATCGGACATTGACTGTTTTTAATTGTGGCTTTCCCGCTCTCAATTTGTGACGTAGACATTGTGGAGTTGTTAACTGAAATTAGTGTAATTGTTATATAATTTTGTGACAACCTAAATATTGCGTATCGCAGGACTATGAACTGGAACTGAGACTTTTTTTTAAAATAATTACCGGAAAGAACTGTATGAACTATTGTATAACCTATAAGACCTTATGTAGCCAAATCCGCATGTTATTAATGGATTGAATTTAGTTATTGCTTAAGGTGTATTCGTATGAATTCAGAATTGCTAAAAGCTTATCTTGTAGGATAGCTGTTAATGTAAGTTGCTATTACTTTAAGTCATTCAGGAGTAAGACTAGATTGGACGTATTTGAATATAAGTTAAGTTATATGATTTTTGGATTGTGAAAGTAGTAGAGTTGATTATTGCTATTATGATAACAAGTCATTTAGGTGTTTGTTAATTGACATTTACCTAGCCCCCTTTGTTTGGTTATACCCTGGAGACCAATCAAGCCATTAGTCTACATGTTTATTTATAATTAATTGAATTCTGTTGTAATTTCGTTTAAGTGGCTAAATCGAAACTGTTTACTACTTATTGAAATACATTTTCTCGTATTGTTGTAATTTATGCATGGAATGCTTTATTGACTATTTGGTAATTATCTTAAGTTAGCTAAGGTTTTAGCAAAGATAATTATTGCCATTTATTGGAGTTTATACTTATGGACTAAGTTTATTTTTGTTTTCATTCATATTATCATTAAAAAAGTTATTTAATGTTATATGGCCGTCCGCTGTCACGTACTTTACTCTATCACTGCGCCATTCTGAATTTAGAGTATTTACACATCACAAGCGATTTCGTGCGTGCTCTATGTGTCCCATACATATATTTCTCTCTCCCGTTTTACGAGTTTTATGCTTTTGTTTTCTTTTTTGCAAAGACTGGATTTCTACTTAATTCGGTGATGCTGTACGACTTTGTAATTAGATGATTTTTTCTATCTATCATGGCACAAAAGTTAGTTTCCCCATCGCAGGATTCAATCCGGCACAGGCACTTTCCTATAGATAGACCTGAATTTTATGACTTTGGTACCTTTGGTTCTAAAGTTATTCGACTTTTTCAAATGTTATGCCACGTGCAACACGGGGCTCAAAAACACTATGCAAAGCAGAGCGCTACTCCTCTCCAGTAATAGAAAAACGAGATGCAAATTCAATCCTGAGCTGGTTATAATGAAAATCAGTTCATCTCGGATGCTCCTCGTCTCCCCACAATCTCCAACGGTGCAGGAGAAGGAAAGGAATCTACTTTATTTTCACAAACAGAGCAAGAAGAGATGCCTTCAAAAACAATTTCTTCGCCACCAGTAATTGCGTCGCAGTCGTCTCCAGCTTATATCGTTAAGTTTTGGACTTCTTATTTTCAATCGAACAGCCTCAATATTCTCAGTTAATGGTACGTCTTCCGGATCGGACTTATCGTTCAAGTTATTCGTCTCGCCCGAGTTAATTAATCAACGTATTAATCGACGAACTATCTCATCATGGTAGAGAAGTGTTTCCACGTCAATTATTAAGCCGGTGTATATAATGACAAAATACATGTCATGTCATTTGGATTTGCCGCAGTCATTATGGGTTACTTAGGAGCCTGTTTCCATTAAAGGCATTTCTTCAACTATATCGCTGTGTGAATAATTGACTCTCATTCTGTTTATTTTTCCATAAACTTCCTCAAACTTCCGTGATAAGGAATACCGCCAACAATCAGCATGCAAAGCTTGCATCACCACACATCTGTTAATTTCATCATTATCGAATGAAAAATTATCTGCAAGTGTTTATTGTGTTAATTTTGCTTCTCGTCATTGCTGTTACATTTTATCAATTGGTCTTCACTAGTTGTGAAATTGCGCCAAGGAGCTCAAAATTCTTAATTATTCACATTTTCTACTTGTATTTCATTTGTAAATAAGTTTTATTTTATACCATTCGTCAGTTCACTCATTTTATCCAGTATTCTACTTTAATACATGACTAAAATCGAATAAAAGCTTTCCTTCTCGGGTATAATTAAAAATACAAAAAAAAAACAAATAAAATCTTGTAAACATTCCAAGAAGGAGCTTTAGCAGTGAAGCAGAAATACATTTATACAGTTATTAAAAAGAAATTAATCCCCCCCCCCACCCCCGAGTAGGGTGAGGCAAGTAGCAGATTCTGCAGTCATCTATTTTTACCCCTTTATCTGCACTTTTTATCTCTCCCCAAGTTTTTAATCAAAAAATTAATTTTCTCGAACGTAATATGTAGAAAATGTAAAAAAGCTCATATTTTCTTTCCTTTCTCATCATTTCCGAACGTGGGATTTATCACATGCCATATATTGCCATAGTTCTAAAGACCAAGTGACTGCCACCCATGCAAATCTAACACCAATGGAACAATTGGGCCTAAACTTCATAGTAATGTATATCTTGCCTAGAGGAATCTGGATACTGAATTTCACGCCTTTACGTACCTAACTGCACATAGATATGTTGTCCTCTCTGAATCCCACTCCCGTAATTCCGACCCCAATGTACCAATCAAAAGCAAACTAAATAGTGCAGATGGACATGCCCATTGTAAGCTACATTCCGAATTTCAACCTTTTACCTCAAAAAATGTAGAAATTATGAAGGGGACGGGCTGACATTATAAAACCAATAAGTAGCTCCATTCTTCCGCTACTTAATAATATTTATTATGAGCACCTGAGCAATCGTGCGTCGACAAAGCGATTTCACGTGCGCGCGCCGATGTCAGTAATGCTTAAAAGATGAACAGAAAGTAACAATGTATTCCTTCTTGACAAATCGATTGTTATATGACATACTATTGTCTTGGTATTCTTTACACTCACTGTTTTAGCAGGTGAATTCGACTTGAAGGGGTCCACGAAAAATTCTGAAAAGTTGATACGGCCGAGCTAAGACTTTGATGGTCATATTTCTGAAAACAGCGTTTGAAAAGGTTGATCCGTTTTCAAGTTATCGTGCAAACTGCAGCCGGCCGGCCGGATAACGTACAAGCCAAGGGCGCATTCTTATAAGTAGCTTTTATCATAAAACTCCTAATAAATGCAACAATGATACCCTTTTGTTGTTCGATTACGAGGGTTGGGGCAAAAGTCATGGCAACTATTTTTTTTCTTGAAGATACCAGTCCGGTTGAAAAATGTGACATATACAGACGAAAGCACAAGGTGTTAACTACATGTGTGAACAATGAATAGCACTGAAATATCGTAACACACAAATTTATTACGGTAGTATACAGGGCAATATGGCCTTCACGGTTGCTCATCACTGGTTGACACACGTCCTTGCTGAAACTTTCCTACCCACCGTGCTACTGTACGGTATGGTAGGGCATTATTCCCAAGGGCTTCCACTAATTCACTGTGACATTCCATCGCATTTCTCCCTCGGAGAACTGCTATTTTGATGTAAGCGCGCTGCTCAACACGGGTTACTTCCATCTCGCACGACACTCACCAACTGACTGATTTCACAGCCCTCGCTGCGCTACTACCAGCTATCACAGAGCCATCTGTTGTTCTGCATACACACTATGCCTGCAGAACTTCCACACGACACATATACGTTTGTGATCCGTTCACATATCTACAAGAAAAAAAAATAGTTGCCATGACTTATGCCCCAACCCTCGTATTTTGAAACGCGGCATCTCGAAAATCAAAGAATTGTCGCGGGAACTTCACATAACTGAGATAAAAATATGTGTGTACCTTCTATAATTGAATTTACTGAGAATAGATAACGTTCGGGGATAACCTAATTCATTTGGGGAGAAAGAGTATAGAGAGTTCATTTGCACGCGCCTCGCACTGATATGAAACACCTCAAACTCTAATGCCCAGAGCACCGTCTCTCTAAACAAGTGCTCAGGTCATTGCAAATGTTAACGCTACTCGTCATTCGTGTTTCCGAAAGTGTAAAACTCTGATTAACTCCGTCGTTTAACATGAACGTAATGTCTGTTGAATGTTCTTCTTGATGGGGCTATTACGACTATTTTGTAGCCCAGACTTTATCTTATCACACTTAGCATTTTCCATCGCGAATGGAAGGGGATTCGCTCGGGCAGAGTGAGTGATTAGATTTGATCGATTCCACCGTTCATTAGTGAGTCTTAATTAAAGATAGACACGAAATTGACTCCCGTGTCTTCTTTTTTTCCTCCCACGCTTTCTTTTCTGAGAAGTTCTTATCTTTTGGGATTGGTTTTACTAAGAATAAATTAAAAAAGAAACTTAGAAGAAGACTTCATGGTGGAATAGGAGAGGGGAGAGTATTTTTTTTTCCTGGAATTTTCGTCTGTTTTAATCAAATATTGATCGGAGCTCATAAAAATGGAAATAAAATCAAAAAGAAAATTTGCTTTGAATTTCAAAACAGTAATGAAATAAAACAAAAATAAAACTTTCATCAGATTAAAAAAATAAATTCAAAATAATCTGAATGATAGATTAAAAATAAGAAGGGTTTTTTATTCAAACGTGGGAATATGCCGAAAAATTCAGTTTTTTTCTTTAAAGCTAAAAGTAATTAAAGTAAAATAAGATAAGAGTTTGAATTTTAAAGTAAAGTTATCTTTCAAATACCTTACAAATACTGTTTTAATAGTATTTAAGTTCAGTAACATATAAGCATATAACACATCTATGAGGATCAAAACCCTGTTTACTTCAAAGAGCATTTTCTTCAATTAACTTCCTTGATTGTTTAATGAAAATGTTCATTAGTTATAATCGTAGATTATTTATGGGACCACAAAATGATCTTCCTAGCGTTAGAAACATAATAGCATTAACTTAAAAACCCCAACTTTGCCAGCAGAAATCCGATAGAGTTAGAAAAGTAATGTCTGCGGTGAAATTTCATGAGAAGACTGAAATTTTAATACATTAATACCGGACGTCCGAAAATTATCAAGTTGACATTTAATCCGATATTATTTTTTAAAACTTTAATAATATGAAAGATATGTAAATATAATTTTCTCAATCTCCTTTCAACGATCATATTCGGTTTAATAATATTCGATATCCGGGAACTTCATGATTTAGATGAGATTTAGACGTATAATATTTGAATAAAATTTTTCAGAAACTGACACAAGGATCATTTGCAATTATTAAGTAGCGGAAGAATGGAGCTACTTATTGGTTTCACAATGTCCGCCTGTCCGTCCGTCCACTTCATAATTTCCGCATTTTTTGAGGTAGAAGGTTGAAATTCGGAATGTAGCTTACAATGGGCATGTGCACCTTCACTATTTAGTTTTATTTTGATTAGCCCACTGTGATTGAACTTTCGGGCGCGGATATTAGAGAGAACCAAAAGGTCTACGTGTATTTATGCATATAAAAGAGTGAAATTCGGTATATAGATTCCTCTAAGCAAGATCTCCATTACTATGAAGTTTCGGCCAAATTTTCCCAATGGGGTCGGAGTTGTGGCGGTGGCAGTTACTTGGTCTTTAGAATTATGTCAATATATGGCATGTGATATAGCATTCGATCGGAAATGACGAGAGAGAAACGATAGAAGATAGAGCTCATTTACACTGTCTAAATACTACGTTCGGGAAAATCATTTGTTCGATTTAAAAAATTGTGGAGGGGTGATTAAAAAATGAGATAAAAGGGTAAAAGTAGATGATCTCAGGGCTTCCGCTACTTTCCTATACCTTCATCGGGTGGATTAATTTCTTGTTATTCATTTAAAACCACGTCAAATAATAAGTCGAGCCCCGTTAATAATACGTAATTTATCTGAAATCGGATAATACGTAATTTTTTGGCTCAATTCAATTAAGAAATTCATTCTAGGAATCTTAAATTAATTCATTTGCAAATTTTTATTTTAGTCATGCGATATTCGAAGATGTTCCGCGAATTCTGATTTGATATACTGTAAATGACGTTCAAGAGACTCTGAAGAGGCTGATTCCGAAGATTAAGGACCATCCCAACTCCTTAATTGCTGACATTTTGGATCACCCGCTCACCTTTAAAAGTTTCCTCAGGCATCGCAGGCGTCGTCACATCCTGGACGTTAACTTCAACGACATTCAAAAGGCCATCTTTCTAGGTAACTGGATTTCGTATCACCTCCTTATTCCTCGTCAATCTACAATCTGCATCACTGTCCTGATAGAAAAGAACTCCCTCTTATTCTAAGGCTGGCTTTCTAGGAGTTTCCTAATTCACTATACTTCCTTTGGTTACTTCTTGGATGAGTATGCCAGTGAAAGCATTGGTTCCAGATCATTCGTTTTACTTTTCCCTGCGATGTTCAATTGTCGATATGATATTCAGAATATCCATTCTTAATGTGACTATTCACAGCATTTCTATATCACTTTTGTTAGCATTTAGCATTTTTATTTCGTTACAGTTTCATTTTACTATCACAAATTAGACATTTAGGATACTGCAAGAAAACGAGCCGTGAAGAGGACAAAATTGGCAAAGAATTTTAATATCCCCTATACAACTCTGTTAACGCTTCTTAAAAATGAAGAGAAATATATATATAAAAAGATGCGTGTATCTGTCATGACTTTTAGCTTATTGATTTGGATGTCGATGACAGAGAAATATTTTAATGACAAAATTAAACAAAGTCAATATAAACTTGAATTCTTTGGAACTTGTAATAATTAAATATATTTTAGGGCAATTTCTTAGTCAACTTCGCTGCAAAAAGTTTTTCTACACTTTCTCTTGCATCGGGCAGACGTCTCCTACCGGTCCTACTACCATGAAGGGCGAAGATTTGGCAATGTAGCTGGCGACCGCAGGTGAAGTGACGTCCACTGCGGTTGATGCAGAAGTTGCGGCGAGCGTGGAATGACTGGATAATGACGGCACCGCTGGACAAGAGCGCCGCGACCTAAATAGGTTTGTCGACCGTGGAAGGAGGGCTGTATTAAATAGAAGAAACGATTAGGGCATATCATCCAATAACAAATGAAGAGGAATGACAAAATTCGAAATCTACACAAGATTATTTAATGCCAGTACCATTGACCAGTACCCAAACCAGATTTAATGCCAGTACCATTGACCGGTACCCAGATTTAATGCCAGTACCCATAGTCCAAGCGCGGACATTCAGCAGGGCGCCCCGCGAGAATACCGGCTAGCAAATCCGGGGGAATGACGACTTCAACTCTTTCTCCTTCCAACGGGATATTGTAGTGGGCTGTAAAGCTCGCAGACTTTGGAGCAGTAGTTTCCTTAGCGGTACTTGCAGTCGGTCCTGGCGTGGCCTCTGAAAGCGAAGGCCTGACGAAGCTCGTGGTTTCAATCACGTTTCCCTGTCGGGATCCACTTGATATGTCTCTCCGTGAGACTTTTTGGGCACGTCGACGTAGGTGACGGGCGAGACTCCTGCCTCGCTGGGGCTGATTCCTACGATACGTGTCTAAGTGATTCTCGTACTTCAGTTCGGCCTCTGAAGGATAAGAATCAGCACATCGGAAATTAGTTCGAATAGAAAAATCGTTATGCTCACTTATTCGGCGGCGTGGCTGCGACGACTTCTTCTTTATCGGTATCCTTGAGTCGCAGCGATATTTGAATCGGCCTGGGCAGTGGCTTCGCATCCGTCTACACTGCCATCGAACCGGAGAACGTTGAGCACACTTCTCTGTCCGCACGTTAACCTCTTTCCTATGATGAGGTGAGCTTTTCCAATGTTGTCGCTGAGAAGGCTGAAATTGAGGAAGTCGACGATTTCGATCTGCTTCTACTGCTGGCCGGGATTTCGTCTCCTTTGCCCTCGCTCTCCATAGATCAGAATTCGCCTTCTTGTTGCTCCGTCGCTCAGGAATCGACTATTAATGCTGAGGCTGATGGCAGCGCCTCAGCAAACGCCTAAACGCTGTTCTTCAATTCTAGGCGTTTGGACGCACATGTCCTAAGAACCAAGCAGTCATCAAGGACTGCTTT
This sequence comes from Rhysida immarginata, assembly GCA_023313115.1. Lineage (NCBI taxonomy): Eukaryota > Metazoa > Arthropoda > Chilopoda > Scolopendromorpha > Scolopendridae > Rhysida > Rhysida immarginata. Next base: position 527,783 of record JAHWFO010047922.1, on the reverse strand, counting down.
TCTTTTACAAATGCCCCGTTACGAGGCCCGTTCATAGCGGCAAAGTTTCAAAAATGCCATCGGGAAGAAGATGCGAAAAAAATGGTCCCCTCCGATGGCCCTACAAAGACTTCCAGATGCAGCAAAGCGTTTCTTGAACGTTAACGGACCTATCCGTGACTATTCAAGGAGGAGAAATGATCTTAGCTGAATGGTCACTTTTCCCCAAACGCTCGAAAGCGATGGGAGATTACCTTGCGATCTGCTCCATCTAGCTAGCCAAAGTTCTTTATTTATAAAGGTAATCGCAATGGCGGTTTCAACATCTTGTCGGTTGCATCGTTTAAGAAGAAACGAACGAACTGATATGAAAAGTATATCAGCCCATTGTGTTTCATCAAACGGTTCCAATTGAATTGGCAAACGGGCACTCGTAGAAAATATGTTTGATAATCTCATCTACGCCGCAACACAATCAACCAGAAGACTCAACCACCCTCCATTGATGGAGACGCTGGAGAGAGTAAAATCCGTGGCGCAGCAGTCTCCATTGGTAATTAAACAAAGTTCTTTTAAAGGCAAGTGATTTCAGTACCTTAAAAACTGCTGCCCACGGAAACTCAGGGTGAAGTCGTAAGATGTCAGTTGCTTCCCCTGTGTCGGTCTGCTGGAAGAACCATGCGAGACGAAGATAACCCCATTCTTGAGGGTCCACACGGCGTAGCTTTGGTAACATAGTCACTAAGTCCAAATCGAAGATTTTACCAGTTCGGTTGTCGAGAGTGTATAGTCACTGGCAACAAGGATGGAAAAGGTAGCCTATTCATTTTAAAGAAGAACTGGAGATGAGAAAAAACAAAGTTCGCCCATACGGGAGAAGGGAACAGGAATACCCGAATCATAGCAGCTAATCTGGCCGCAGTAAGATATAGCTTAATATCAGGTATACCCAATCCTCCCCTCTCAAAGGGGATAAATAAAAACGTTGCTCGCAACGGTTGTCGACAATGTGCAGACATCCTCCACAATTCACAATTCACAATCGCACTCTTCAGCCTCTTAAGGTCGCAGGATGATGGCAAGGTGAATAGGCATTTTGAAATTAATAATGGGTACACATGAGTCTTAATGAACCTCGCCTTGAGGAACATAGATGATGGAAACCGAAAGTTTTGGTTAAGACGAGTAATACACTTCTCAGTCACTTGTTTCCAGTGTACGGAGTCAATCGTCGGTAGAAATGAAAACACATATCCTAATATGTTAAGAAGGTCTACAGTCCAATTCCCAATCGCTATTCCTTTAGACTTGACGAGGTTGACGGAGCTCCCTGTCGAAACACTAAAGCAATCAATAGTTTCTTTGTAGATGCTCAGGGAACGAGCGTCCGATGCAAAAAGAACTACATCATCAGCATAAGCCAGCGTACGGATGTTGATGGAAGCAGCTGGCCAATAATATCCCCGAACATCTCTGTGACGATTTAAATATTGAAGTAATGGCTCCAAGTAAAAGATATACAGGAGGGGGGACAATGGACACCCCTGCCTAACTCCTTTTCACAGTTCGAAAGAGAACGAAATGGAGCCATTAATCGCCACACATGAAGTGGCCGATGCATACATACAGTGCAGAGATTATCATAGCAAAATTCCGAAGATGAAGATGGCGAAGTACTTGGAAAAGAAATTCATGGTTCACCTTATCAAATGCTTTTTCCTGGTCAAGACTTAGCACTGCAAGCGTTTGTTGGCGAACTTACGCTTCATCCATAACACACCGATTTGTGATAAGATTGTCTGTCATCCTGCGTGATGGTATTGAGTAGAATTGCCCCGGGTCGAAACTCGTCAGTGTAGAGTTTAAGTCGCTGTTGAAGTGAAGACCTTATAATCTGTATTGAGAAGAGTTATCGGCCACCACTGGGACACAAGTTCGGGATCTGGCACTTTGGGGAGAAAGATGATTTACCCCACAACAAAATCCGACGTGATGGAAGAAGGGTCTTGAATGATGGAATTAAATACACTAACCAGGAAAGGCCCAAGAAGTACCTAGGTCGCATTGTAGAACGAGTACGGGATGCCGTCTCGGTAGGAACTTCTTTACTTCATCTTCAGAAAAGGGACGGGTGATAAACAGGTCAGTATCCTCAGAAAAAGGTCGCAATGCCTCAATCCATTGCTTTGTGGCGTCGGACGGAACAATTAGGTTGTCAAAAAAGGACGGAAGTGGGAGCGGAAAGTAGACAAGATGTCAGCGTCAGATTCCACTTCCTCATCTTCCACCCTCAGACGCTTGTAACGTTTCTTATTGCCTCGCCGCCTCTCTTCAGCAAGTACAGCTGATGACATATACCTGACATCCGCAGCCCAGGTAGTGGAGGAGAAGGCAGCTTGAGTCTGCGCGGTACAGGCGATTTAGCAGGCGATGACGTTGCTGCTGGCTGCTGGGACGACATTCTCTTAGGCGGTGACTATGGTGCTGCTGATGACGTCATAATCCTCTCGGGGCAAAGATGATATTTGCTCACAATGCGTTGACAAATGTCACATTTCTTAAGCAGAGGACAATGTTTTCTAACATGTGACGGTTTTTTACAGTACCAGCAACACTATCTTTCCCCCTTGTAAGACACGGAGACTTTTTCTCCGTGCATCACTAGGGTGTCGGGAATGTCTTTCCGGAGTCTCATGTCCGCGATGATGTCGCCGGTCATTTGCAGGGGGGAATCCGGATGTTGTGGATATGCTAATTTTAGCACCTTCCCGTAGTCAAACAAGTGCTAAAATCTTCCAAATATGACTCTTTTAAGTATGGCTCTTCCATCAGTGGTGATGCGCTCCGGACGAGGACAGGTAGATATCCGGGACCAGCAGGAATCAGGTGGACAGTGGTTTGCCCAACCTTAACGAAGTCAGCAGCCACCACACGGGCTGCCACATTTCGCTGCCTACAGAGCATCCTCGATTCCGTCGGAGTAAGTCTCTGTAGAACAGTAACAGCGGGATCCCCTGACAGGAGAACCGGAGGGGCACCCGTCTTAGCGAAGAGTTCTTTCATAAACATGCCGACGGCAAATGGGTCATCGGCAATCAACATCACCGTGCTATCCATGGTGATGAAAGAAAAGGATGAAGAAAAGAAAAGTTGGGGGAGGGGAGGGGAGGGGGTCGCTCACCAACAAAAATCACGCACAAGCACTCATTAATGACTGTGCTGAAAATTGATGCAAAATCTTAAAGCGAAGTTCTACACAAAAAAATTACTAATTAAAACACAAGAAAATCGCTTAGGAATCGCTTTCTGCTTTACTACATGAGAACCTGGCACTTTCTATCTTCTCCGCCTCCCTTTTTATATCGTCTCCGAGGATTTTGAGGCGCTTCTGCTCACTGAGTTCTCCAATCGCCTTTCTTTCCTTCCTTCTCTCTTCTTCTGGCTGTTCTATTCCAGGCGGGGGAGCTCCTCCTTTCAGCCGATGATTTTTCTTATCAGCAAAGTGCCAAATCCTCGGAATCGCAGTTTCTATTAAATCTTCTCTTCCGAAGACTTGACAGTGTCTCAACTTTATTTTGTAACACATGTTTGAGATTTTCATCGAATGGTTATGGTTTTCAATCCCGGATAATACGTGTTTTTGCTCGGCCCCATGAAACACGTATTAAAGAGGTTCGACTGTAATTTGTGATTTACGAGGAACCTTCATAAAATTCCAGAAATCATATCCGACAACTATGAATATCGAGAAAACTACATGTTTAAAAAACCGCTCGACGGATTAAGAAGTATATTATTATCCCGAATTTAGTACCGCGTTTTGCCGCTAGAGGGACATAAGCAAAATGGCACAAGTGATGACAAAATTGAAAACGTGCGAAAACCAGATTCTTGTTTTTAAAAGAGAAAAACGTCGAAGAAATCTATTTTGAGCTGTTAGCCGAGTATGGCGAAAATGCACGATCATACAGTAGAGTGGCTGAGTGGCGAATCTACTTTCAATGTCACCAAACAAGCCTTCAGGATGAACCACAATCCAGACGACCATCACTGAGCGAGGATTGAGGCTCTGGTACTAGCCTGGATTTGGGAATAGGCTTTCCCATGTTAAATTGTATGCTTATAACAGACTCCTTATAACAGTCACAACCTTATAAAGGACCAAAAATTGTGGTCCCAAGACAGCACGGTAATCTCTTTAACGGACTTTACGTTGGTTAATGGACCTTGTTCGAGAATAACATACCCTCGATCAAGGCATCAATGCTCATTAATGAGCGATTTTTACATATAATTTTTTCTTTTCTTACTGAAATTTTAAAGGCATTTTTATATTGAATTTTGAATTTAACTTAATCCACAATTTAATATAGAAATGTTACTTTTATAAATAAAATCATTTTTCAAAAACAATGTATCGGCAATTTATTCTCGTATCCAGCGGCGATATTGCAATTTTCCTTTTTTTCTTCTTCGAAAACATTTAGTAGCCATGTATTATAAAAGCAAGCGATGCTATTTATTGTAATCTTTAAATTTAAATTAATTATCATTTAAGAATTTAAAATTTTGATGGAAAAAATATTAAAGATCATTTTATTTATGTCGGAGATTCCCTATCGGGGATTTCCCATTCCTTACGAGTGTCAGTAGCTCGTGTGAAACAATTAAGCATGCCAGCCCCCATAAAGCGCAAATCAATTTCTTTGGCAGACAAGCTCAAAATTATCTCAGAAATTGAGAATGGAAAATTTCAAGCATCAATATCTGTTGAAATGTCACTAAAGAAGCAAACAGTACAAACAATTTGGGCATCAAGAGAGAATACATGTATAAGAAAAAATTCTTCCACAGTCAATCTTAAGTTGAAAAGAGTTCGTGACTGCTTGTTTCCTACAGAGACATGACATCATATTTAAAGTTTTGGCAGGCGAGAGTGCTTCAGTAAATATTGTTGGGGTTCAGGAATGGATTGAGAAGGTATGGCCTTCCTTAAGTGCTGGATATGATCCTAAGGATATCTTCAACGCAGATGAAACAGGTCTCTTCTACAATTTATTGCCTCAAAAAAGCCTAGAGTTTAAAGGGAAGGAGTGTCATGGTGGGAAACAGTCTAAGGAGCGACTAACAGTTCTGCTTTGCACATGTGCAACGGGAACTGAAAAGCTGAAACCACTAGTCATTGGAAAAAGTGCACGCCCTCGTTGTTTCAAGAAAATTCGTGATCTGAACTCACTTCCAGTTGTGCATGAGTCAAATTCCAAAGCTTGGATGACAACCTTGGTAAGTCTTTTATAATTTTGTATTTCTCTAGATTTCAATATTAATTAAAATGTTGAATTCACTTTGTTCATAGATTTTCAAAAAATGGCTGCAAGATTTAGACAAAAAAATAAGACTGGAGAAACGAAAAATTTTACTTCTGCTGGACAATTGCGCACCAGATGTTGCTGCCGATTCAATTTTTGAGAATGTGAAACTTGTGTTCTTACCACCTAATGCAACATCAATAATTCAACCACTGGATTGTGGAATAATTAATTCAATGAAAGTGAAATACCGAAGCACTCATATAAAAAAGATTATCGCAAAGATGGATGCAGAACAGGACGTAACTGTGGATGTCCTTGAAGCAATTTAAGGGATAAGTTCATCTTGGAATGATGTCTCTAAAACCTGCATTGTTAACTGCTTTAAAAATTCAAAGCTGCTGTTCCAGGAAACCCTGATGATGTTCTCGATGTAGAAGCTGAAACGTCCATTGATCAATTTCTTCCACAACTGAATTGCCCACATTTTGTATTTGATGATTACGTGAACATACGAGATAGCAATGTAAGACATATGTCCTTGAAAAAGCAATTTTTTAAAAATCAAAATATCAATACTTTATCAATTTAACTAATGTTATTATTCTACAGGTTGTCATACATGATGAAGGAGAGTCATCTCAAGTTTCTTTTGAAGAGATGGATTCCAGTGAAGCACATGTATCTGAGGAAATTCAGTCTGATGAAGAAGACTCGTGAACCTCTGAAAACATCTGAAGCCCTGAAGTGTGTGGAAAACTTAAAATTCTATCTAACATGTGCTGGGGCTGATTCATTACTGTTTGCTCATATTGATCAAATTCAAAACTTTGTGTTAAATAAGAGCATTGCATTTAAGAGACAAACACTTCTCACTGGTTATTTTACAAACAACTAATGAATAAGAAATCTTGTTCATGTACACTATACGTATAAATAAAAAGCAATAAATGTTTATGTAGTGAATGTTTGCAGTTCGTGAATATTTATAACAGTCTTGACCGATATACGTTATAACAGTCAAGACCGTTATACGCTATAACAGCCATGACCGTTATAATTTATAACAGTCAAGACCGTTATTCCCAAAAAGGACTAATTTTATAAAGGACCCTTTTCATGTCGCCCTTGGAAGACTGTCTTAGACAGCCTAGACTGCATTGCCTGTAATTTTTAAATACTTTTTTTTCATTTTTCCAATACAATTCTGATTAACAAGTACCTGAAATCCACAATTCCCAAGCAGAGTTTCCCGACGTGCTTTCAGTTTGAAGTTAAATTCATGTCGAATCACCGTCGATGCCATCGCACACAAGGTCCGTATCCAATGTCCTTCACGGCATCTTCACATGACAAAGATCGCAGCACGTTGGGTTCCCAGATTGCTAATCTCAATCCAAAAAGAGATGCGAAAGCAATCATCGACAGAGATGTTCTTCTCAAGCAATGTGTCAAACAAAAAATATTACGAGTTTTCTGAGGAAAATTAATTTCGCATTAAATGCAAAAAAGGCCGTTTTAAGGGCCAACAATTTAACAGCAATTCATTTAACAGCAACCTGAATTTGAGGCAAAATTTTACTCGAGTTGGTTTCCATGGTAACGCAGTGATTGGCAGTTCTCACGATTCGCTTGTCGCAATTACGAAAATGTACAAATGACAATTTACAATTTCATTTATAAGTGACCATAAAAGATTTGACATATTTTATCTGTGATTTACCAAAAAAACTAATAATAAAGATAAACAGAAACGGATTTCAGTATATGAAACTATTACTGAAAAAGTGTAATTGTGTTTCCCAAAGTTAAGGACATTACGGATTTGAAACGCCGTATCACGGTTGCTATTAACAAGGTGGATGTCAATTTGCTCAAAAGAACATGGCAAGAAATTGATTATCGGCTGGATATTCTCCGTGTGACCCAAGGAGCACACGTTGGGGTCTACTAACTTGGTTTAATAAAACTTTTTCAGTTACAGTTTCATATATTGTAATCCGTATCTGTTTACTAGTTTTTTGGTAATACACAGATAAAATATGTCAGACCTTTTATGGACCCCTGTACAAGCATTTCACATAATGAATATTACAATGATTTTACTAGTTTCTCTCAAACCTCATAATTTTAAACGTATTTTTTAATGTTTGTCAAATGTTACAAATAAAATTCATAATTTTTGAATTTCTTTAAATTTGAAAACAAAAATATTTCTGGGAATGATTATAAAAATAATAGAATTAATTATCTGTATCATTTGTTTTTACTGTAAGAAAAGGAATTTTGGAAAGAAAATGAAGTTTCTTTTCTTTTATTTTTTGGACTTCATCTGCAACTTTATTATTGGATTTGTCCTAAAGGAAGTAAACAGTATTTTGAATAAAAAAAAACAACCTTAGTTTTTATTTAAAAACATTTAGAATTGTAGGTTAGAGGGTAAAGGTATGTAAACATAGGGAATTTAAGAAAACAAAACTGGTAATGTTGTTGTTTTTTTAAACAACTAAGTTTAAAAGTAAATATATGAAAAAAAAGATATCAAACAATAAGTTTGAACACAAGATCTAGAAAATTAATTTACAAATGCTTTTTATTTCAGATTATTAATTTCCTAAATCTTCATTGATTTTATTTGTTCCTTTCGTCAGCCCACAATCTGCTTTCTCTTCTCCTCGTGTAAGAACGTTCTCTTAACCCCAGGATATTTAAAAAAGTGGATTATAAGATTCATTTCTATTTTTATCTGGCTTCTTTTCTGCCGCAGTGTACTTCCTTATGATTACTTTTTGGACGAATTTTGACTGTAAAAGGCCTGCTTCTGGACCATTCGTGTTGTCTTCATTTCATTGTTCGATTGCCGATTTGTTTCAAGTGATTCCTTACTGAATGATGGTTACTTACTAATTGAAATGTGAATATGAGGTTGCTGCTTTATCTTTTGTGAAGAAGAGGTTTACGTTTTTCCTACATTTGTTCGCATCGACAGTTTTCCTGTTTATAATTTTTAAGTATTTGTTTATTCTTCGTAAAAAAAAATGCAAATTGTTAAATCATATTCTATATTTAATACATATATACACTTTTGATATTCATTGGGATTTAAAGTAATAACGGTGTATATCATTCATTGTCTCAAACATTTTTAAAAATCAAAATAACCTTTAAAAACTATAAAAATAAACAGGAATTTAAGCAATTAAACTCCGTGCTTCGTATTCAAGAATTATAATATTAAAGGGTTTGTAAAAAAAAAAAAGAGTAGTACGAGGGGCGTACCATATTGATTTAGACTTTTCTTTCTTCCACTTGCGTTTAAAAATTACACTTGTGACGATAATCATGCATAGCTAGTACATGTTTCCGCCACCAAATAGCAGCAAAAACCAAGAGGATGCCGGCTGTCCACACTACAGCCCACTTCTCTCACCGCTGTCGGGGTATCAGCGGACAACATAGAAAGCGACTTAAAGGGGAGCGCTAGACGAGCTGGTTTCACTGGAAAGAGGGTGTGACCACTGCAGAAATTCATAGGCGATTGGTGATAATGTGCGTGGAGAGCATGTACCTTCACGTAAATCCGTTTACAACTGGGTGGAAGGCTGGAAAAGTGGGCGCACATTAACGGAAAGGGGGACCAGTTCCGGAAGGAAAGTGACAGTGTCAACGCCAGCCAATATCGCCAGGATAGAGAAGGCCATCCAAAAGTACAGGTGCATCACATTTTTGGAAATGGAGGTGGCCAGTCAAGAAGCATCCTGCAGGTCACCATGCATAGCCACCTTCAGGTGGAAAAGTTGTTTGTCAAATGGGTTCCGAAACTTTTGACGGCAAGAGCCAGAGACCAAAAAGCAATCAATGCAATGGATGTATAAGGGCAGTCCTCGGCCGTAACTTCTGCGTGATCGCCATTTTGCAAACGTTGAAGATCTGAGCACAGCTGTTCAGGCATGGGTAAAATATTCTCCAAAATAATGGTTCCATGGGAAAAATTCATTGATATAAAGGAAGATTACAATGAAGAGATGGATCTAACAGCTGATCTGTAACCTGTCTATATATGTCAGAAAAAAAAGTGTAAATCAATTTAGTACGCCCCTTAAAGATATAAGTTCAAAAACGTCAAAATCTTGCATTATTTACCTATATTTTTAAATAGTGTAAATATTTTAATAAATTTTATTTCCTAAAATTATTTAGGGTTCTAAAGAGAAATATTTTAACGAATATATTTGCTCTTCTTTTGTCAGGTTGCCTCCAGAGCTGGAGCAACGACGGGCGCGGGAGTTGGCGGTCGCCTGTCGGGGAGCTTTGATCGACATGGGATATGCTGACTGCGGTTCTCCGTCCACATCTGACCATAGAATTCACTTCGAGCAATCGAGTAACGACATTCACGAGTCTAGAAGTGAATGGAGTTCTCGCCACTGGTTCATGATAGCCTTGGTGCTATTCGTGGCCGCCTCTATCAGCATAGGTGTGGCTTTGTCCGCTTCGTCCACGCAGACATCCACAAGGACGCTCACGCAATCGTCGGAACAAGCTGAGAGCAATGCCATCGATCAACCGAGTGAAGTTCCCGTCGAAGAAACGCCCACTCCCCTCGTTTCTTCAGTCGAGATACTTCAGCAAGTGCCACTCATTGATGGGTAAGGCTTCTTTCTCTGTGGTTATTATGAAGAGACCTCTTTCAGCGCTCACTTCTTAATTATGTTGAAAAAGGTCTTAATTATTGTTTTTAAATAAAATGTTTTCTTTCAACCTCTTTTTATTATTATGTCCTGAGTTTTTATATTCTTTATTTCATTTTTTTACAATAAGAAAGTATTTTCCATCGAAAATATTAAACAAAATGCATTACTCTACTGTGTAAACAATTCACATAATAGTAATCAAAAAGGATGAGGTTATGTCACATGTCTAAGTGACAGCAGAGTGAATGGGAGGACGTATTGATAGAATTGTATAATAAATTTTAATTCACAAAATTACATGTATGTGATACACAGTATTTAAATAAAAATAGAATTAATATAGTTCTTTAAAGTTAGTAGATAAAGTTCTGTCACAATAATTAAAGTTCCAAATAATTGAACGAATAACTTCTTTGATATAAGTATGATTCCTCTTTTTATTGGACTCTCCTTGAACTATTAAGTCCTGCCCACCATGAGGAGGACGGGGGCTCCATCCTGAGAGGGATAGAGAAACATTAAACTAATCCTATTATTCTTAAGTCGGACAGAGCAAATCTTTTGCTCATGTGTGGTACTATTAATGAGCTGTAATATTTTACCACGTACTTACAATTGATGATATCGGGCCGTGCTTCAAACTTCTGTTCTACTAGGTATACGTCGGGACTGTGCTTCTCTTTACTCAATTCGCGGTCTTTTCCTCCTTCTTCCCGCAATTCACTTACGACCGATCTCTTTCGAGTTCGAAACCCTTCTCCTTGATTATTTTCACTGCTCTCTTTTCTCCTTCCTCCCCTCTTTTCTTCCTCTCTCCTCACTTGAATTCTTCCGTTCTGTCTTATTCTCCGAGGGGGTGTCTTTCCTGTAAAGCGCTTCTGCTTTGCACTTTCGCCAATTTCTTTTCTCTCTGTGATCGATCTTCGCTTTTATTTTCTGACAGGGTATCATAAAATATTTTATATTGTTTTCGAAATGGCAAAGAACGGACGTGTAGGAAAGAGGTAGATTTGAAAAGCTGAGATGTTCTGTCGTGTAATACCCGCATTATTTCAGAAAAAAACTCCCGGCCTCTATTGGAGGAGAGGCTTACTTCAAACGGAGGTTTACTTTGTAGGCAAATTAAGTGATAAAGGCAAAAAATTTACGGGGCTGTGTTGGGACACGGCCGCTAGTTAAGTCGTAGAATACGTCTTGTGGCTACATGGCGAATAAGAAATCATTTTGTACAACACAATTTAAAAATTTTAATTTCTAACAAAAAATGCTCAATATACTTGCAATACAGGGTGATTATAAAGTCACTATACATTTTGTTGAAATCATTAACGAATTTCATTTATTTGCACATCCAAACGCACCCAAAGTGAATGTGTGGCTGGGGGTAACACGGTCAAAGTCTATGGGCCTTCATGTTTGCCGAAGGGACTATCAATGGTACCGTGTATCTCGACACGTTGGAGCAGTTCCTGGAGGCACAGTTGGACATGATGGGATTTAGGATACCGTTGTGTTCCAACAGGATGATGCACCACTCCATTTTGCCAATGTCGATCGGGACTACCTGAATCGCGCATTCCCAGGCAAATGGATTGGTCGGGGCTCGCCAAGACTGTGGGCTCCACGATCCCTAGATTTGGCCCCCATGAATTTCTTTGCGTGGGGTTTTATCAAGTCCAAAGTGTACCAGGTCAAGATTACGCACCATTGCACAGCTGAAACAACGGATTACAGCCGCGGTGGATGACATTACACCGGTTACGTTGCGCAATGTTCTGGGACCTGCGCCGGGATGTGCAAGGGGGACACACTGAAATGTACTAAGAATGTGTCCTGGTATGATATCTGGTTGATGCATACTGGAATTGCTCCAATTAAACGGAATTTTCACCAAAATATATAGTGGCTTTATAATCACTCTGTATATCATAATTTTTTAACCAGACTCATTATTTTTAACCGAACCTTAATTATAAGTCATTCACAACTTACAGATCAGTGGTCTGTGATAAGAGAAGTATGATACAAATGTCGACAGACTAGAATCAATATCAAATCTGTAGTACTGCCACTCGATGGGATTGTAATGTAGTAGGGATTCGATGGGCATGTAATCTAAATTGAAACGTTTATTCACAAAGCCAAGAACTGTAAGTTTAATATAGCATTTACATTGAAATCTCCAAATATCATAATTTGCACATCAGTATCCGCCTCCATGTTGTCTTTGATAAGTGTAGTTGCTGGTGAAAATTTCATCATCGCACTGAACAACAACATTGCCATATCAGATAACGAACATTAGGATGATTTTAAACAATGCCTAGTATAAATCTCACCACACTTAACCATACAAATATTACCGATACCAGCGTCAATCAGTCATTTATAGTTTGACCAGTCTATCAGTGTATGTTCGCATTCGGTTAAAGAGTTAATATTTCTGAAGATCGCAACACCGCCTGCTTTCCTATAACTTATTACACCATGTTTGGTGAGTGCATCGGATCTTATACAACCAGACTGATTCATTTGTGTCCTCAATTCGAATCCATCTATAGTATATGTACAGGTTCACCTGCATTCATCCAAGTCTCACTTATTGCCAAGTAATCAGATGTACTAAGTACTGTGCATGCGTTATTAAATACTGTGATTGAGGTTGGTAACTATAACGTTTAAAATATTGTTGTTCAATGGAATCATCATCATTGTTGTAGCTAACAGTTATGTTGTTTGTATTTTTAATATGAAATTTTTTACGCGATTGGTCAATGTTAGCAGCATGTGCGATTCCAATCTCTTGTGCTTGACTCTCTGGAGTGAGATAGCAGTTACAGTAGTCTTTTGAGTTAGTTCAATATAGTCCATCTATACTGGTTACTCTATTCAATCCAAACATTAACAGTTGATTTTATTCTGATATGTCATAATCATAGAAGATACGATCAAAGGTAGCACCTTGGAATTTAAGTGGCGTGATCTCAGCGGTTGGCACCAATGGGAACTGTTCACGTTTACATTTGATCGTGCCACCTAAATTCATGTTCGCTGTACGTTTAGTGATCGCTGTCCATTTCAAAGAATCATTTATGTTGTCTTTGAACTTGTAAATCAAAGGTGGCTTACATTTGATTCGTGCCCATTTCTTCTTTTGGCAACTATAACCTTAAACGACAGATGCATGGTTTTTTCTGATGTTGTAGATGTTGTTCACGCGTTTCTTTCTTTTCGAACTCACAACCATAACCGACTACACTCATCTCTTTCACATGTTGTACAAGAGTGAGCACAGGGTCAATAAACAACATTAGAAAAATGATTTCGAACATTTTCGGATTTGCTCAATAGACTTATAATGGGAACAGTAAATGACTATAACTCGGAAACTCCTTGATGTCTGCCACTGATATTTGTCACGCACTTATCCAAGGACCTCGTCATTGTTTCATACAAAGTTAGCTTCCTTTTTTACGGTCCCTTGTGAGTACACCGATCGCACCGTTTACAAATCCATCGTCCACATCGATATTCCCTCTCAACATGTACGGTGAGTCAATAGCCAAGCATGTAGGATATTGCAAGCCTCCTAATTCGACAAAACTCAACTTGTGTAGTTTTGTTTTTGATGGATCTAATTCACTTCTGCGTCCATAACCATTAATTTTATTACTGGCAAAACCACTTATTACACATGATAGCATTCTTGTTGAGAGCATCAACATTGCTGTTGCGATGAAACAGCCTAACTACATCGGGAAAATTTTCCATGCACCATTGTTTACTTTTAAATCTTCTCTAAGTCAACCGCTTTCTCCTGAGGAAGCAATCTTTCACCATTGCCGATCTTAGCCAGTCTAGTTGAGAATATCATTACTCTGGCACAACACTCGTGACAAGTGAAATGAATTGTCGATGATATTGGGCATCACTGTCGGAACTGACCACACTTATCCCACCAATTATTACACATTTCACAGAAAGGAATTGGCGATGATATTGTTGTAGCACCTTAGGAGTCAATCTACTGACCCTTTTGCTCTGCGGTGTGATTCTAAATACAGAGTGTATAGATTCTAAGCAGTGCAAAGTGATCCCGTTCAAGTTCACTGCAGCCTTACCAGGGGACACACAGACTATATAAGCATTACGAATTGTATTCTGCCGTTGTCCGAATCAATTTAGGGTTTAATGTTTCCATGATTAATTTCTCTCGGAAATATTTTGCCATTGCCAGTAGTACGGACCAAGTACACATGTATGCATTCGCTATCGCGTGTGCATATTCTGAGTATAAATTCTAAGATCAACTCTCTCTGTTCACATTATTCTGCAGATGTTTCAACATCACATTGCTACACTTTCTTACAAGTGCGATACCTTGCTGGTGTCGTATTCGAATTCATCGTTGTTCTCATAACTCGCCTCGCTAACAACACTTCGCATGTACTCATCTTTCATTTTGTTCTCTTTGCAAGTTGGTTGCAATGTCGTCGTCTTTCTTGCACAGTTCTCTAAGTTCTCCATCAATGCATCTATATCTGTTGCTTTCGTATTCTTTGCTTCTGGCTAAAATGTGCATCTCGTTCGCATCGTACAATTGGATGAATTTGTCTACACCTAATACATTTACAACTTCATTGTGAAATGGATAGAACAATGTACCCATTTCAGGCTTGTAATTGATTAGTTCATCGATGCTATAATGACGGTATCTAATCACTCTGTGCCCACATTTCTGCGTCTATATGTATTGATGTTTGAACTAAAAATGTCATACGCTCCATCGTTTTCATTATCAGTATTTTGTTGTTCAGTGACTTTATGGCCATCTGTATCATCAAGATCTTTTCTCTTGAGATGTCTTACATTCATTACCGATCTATACCATGCAATAAAATGAGCTAAGCTTATGCTATCTAATTCTGCCGTCTCTCATCATATTTTTGGTTCATACATTTAGCCTGTTGAATTTTCATCTAAATCTTCTTTGTCCATCACTGCACGTCTCTACTTAGCTTTGTGTATCTGTTCTGGCAAAACGGTCGAAATGTTGGCGACTAGTCTACAAATGTGGCTCATTAAATGGTTGACGCAGAAGGTACCATATCCCGCGTCTTAGGCACACATCTGCAGCGAATCTAATCGTTTTAAATTTGTTTTACAATGAATGCACAGCACGAAATCATTCACATTGGGCTGATGAAGCTGATGGAGCAAACATCACACAACTGTTATGTGGGTGCTTTAAGTCCTTCTCAAACTAAAATCTATTATAAACATTACGTGAATATCCAAATTCATTGTTAATGAATATAAAACGAAATATGAATTCAGTCTCCCAAATTTTCGCATATATGTTGCTCTTTACTTAAAATATATGTCGCTCGTAGTTGATGAAGATGCTGTTAATGTTGACGGTTATGGCTTGTTATGGACTTCCACTGGTTGAATTCTATCACTCCATATAGAAACGTTTATTGTCATCAGATCTGTTATTTGCGTCTAACTTTCAGTTATTGGCGCATTCGTATCGAGCTATAGTTCATCTTGGCGGCGCGGTGCCTCATATTTGAGGCGTTCCTGTTGAGCCAATTGACGCTCAACATGGCGGACATCAGGGTCTTTTTGGATTCCCTATCTCTCGATCTATATTCCTGTGACGGTCTCTATTATTTTTCTCGTGTTTATTAGGCATAAATTTGGAAATTCTGTAATTTTTGCGAAATTTTTACACTTCGAAGGCCGATATCTTAGACACTATTAAATATTGAGGTTTAAAATTTAAGCCATTTTATAAAGCGCAGAAAGATAAAACAAATGACACCTCAAACGTCGTGGTAACACAATGGAAGCCGGAGCTAGACTAATTTAATATCCGCCACAGGGCATATTTTCTGACTCAACTTTGCACTGCGATTGCGTCAGCCAATGAGATCAGCACGAAATCAGTGATGGACTAAAACATGCTTTGTTCTATACTCTATCCAATGCGATATGGATCATTTTTCTTTCACTAATAGTTTTCACGTTATTAAAGTTTTCGTGATCAACACTTTTCGTGACATTCACGATTTAAGCGTGGCATCCTAGTCTCGAAACGTTAGAAGTATTCTACGTCAAAAAGTTGATTAAATGACAGTGACTACATGCTTAAATGTCGTCAGGGCTTGAGTCAGAAGGAGTGAGACGAACACAACTAGGACATCCGGAACCCGAGGCAAATTCGGATTTCGGCACCTCCTTGCACTCGCTCCTTCCGGCACCTTTCGGCTACTCCCTTCATATCTTCTCGGCACCTTCTCCAAGCCAGCGCCCGGAATACGTGCCCCGTTTGATCCTACTGCGATTCCAGAGAGGGTTTCAATTTTATCCTATCCGCAGGGAGCAGGCGGTTTTTCGTGACCCATAGTCTTCAATCTTGCCCTTTCCTCTCAATAGTTGTGGATGATATCATGCCAAAATATAAAGGTAATTGTTTCGTCTGCACCTACGAAGAATGTGGGTTGTATTTTATTACCTATAGGTCCTTTTGCGCCAGTGGTTATCCTGTTTAAGGAAAGCTGATAACGCTTCAAAAATTTCTCTACTTGGCTAAAAAGCTACATCCTACTTGGCAGGATTGAAATGTAGTGTCTTCGGGAAATACCGTGTGTTTCAAAAGTTCCCGAACTGTCCCTTCTGTATGTAGGTAAAGCCTAACCTATGACAGCAGGAGTAATGTTCGGCCAACCACTAAAATAAACTACATGTGCTGGAATAAATTACATAAAATCAGTTTTACATAGTGGCAAAGTTACTCAAATGTGTTTATTTTATTTTTACATTCCCAAAGGAAACGCTACATCAGAGTCGAAAGAGTACCTATTGAAGGCTTCGGGCGGTCAGGATGTCGGGCATGGAATTCATAGGCAGCATTGTGCAATGTCAAATCTCCTCTCGCGCAAAGAAGAACCATCTTGCATACCGTATTTCACACGTTGTAAATAAACTACAGCGGGTTGTTAGGGATCTATGGTGACAATTAGTACGAGGGGCGATTGATAAATAAGGTCTCCATGGCTGTAACTTTTTTATTTGTTAACCGATTTTCAAAATTCTTTTTGTATCTTATACTCACATTTGTCCTCTATGTAATGCACTATTTACTTTTCGACATAGTCCCTATTCCTTCCCAAGCATTGCGCCAACGCGTGGCTAGTTGGGTGAACCCGTCGGAGAGGAATTCCGGAGTTGTTGTCGACACCAGGATTGAATGGCGGCGTTTACCTCGCCGTCAGAACCAACTCATGTCCCTTCAGGGGCTCTTTCTTCTTTGGGAAGTGGTGAAAGTTGCAATGAGCAAACTCTTTCATTTTTGAACTGCAATTTTTCATCTTTGAACTGTAGGCGCTGCAACGCCTCTTGTGTGTGGTGACTCGTGTGCGGGCGGACTTTATCGTACTCCAGAAGTGGGTCCAAAGCTGCCATTCAATCCTGGTGTCGACAACAAGTCCGGAATTCCTCTCCGACGGGTTCACCCAATTAGTCACGCGTTGGTACAATGCGTGGAAAGGGATGGGGACTATGTCGAAAAGTGAATAGTGCATTACATAGAGGGCAAATGTGAGTATAAGATACAAAAAGAATTTTAAAAATCGGTTAACAAATATAAAAGTTGCAACCATGGATGCATACTTTTCGATCAACCCTAGTATCTTCTCTACATTTATTGAATTTTGGAGAGTCACTGCTTAAATTATTCCTTAGTTTCGGGGTCGTAATGACAGAGCCATGTTTGATCACCTGTGCAAATGTCGTTGACACGTTTTGATACTGCATTATTGAACCTTTCGATCTTTTCTTGTCAGCACTGCACTCCGGGTGCTTTTTGCTCTTGGGTCAACAAACGAGGGAGCCATCGTGATGAAACCTTCCTCAGTTGCAGGTCGTCATGCAGGATTATTTTAACCGATGATATTCCGATGCCCATGCTTGCCTCAGTCCGATAATAGGTTACTAATTGTCATTCTCGATCATATCCGTTAAGCATGGATGTTATCCGGCGTAAATGCAACGGGTGCCGTCCACTGCGAGGTTCGTCTTCAAGTGACCAATCAGGACGAAACTTTAGCTTTACTCAGAGTTATGCCAGGAAATTTCTTTTGTAAAGTCTCAAAACAATACGATATTTCTAAGCCTTTGAAATAATCATAGAAAATCATATCATACCATTACTGCTGAATCAGCTTCATTGTTTTTACGTCTATCTGCCAGTACGCGAGTTTTAGAATTGTGTCACGCTCAAATTTTGCAAGCGGTCATATGATAAAGTGAAGTATTTGGAGAAAGTAAAACAAAGTTGGTTGGATGCGTGCTGCATTCATGGTTAAAAACTTTTAGAGTTCCCCTCGTATATAAAATTACATCTGTACGTTCTAATTTATTATGGGAACATTTGCTTTTATATGAATTACTCAATTAAATTAAATTAAATCTTGTAATTCTATTACTAGTTCCATTGTTATTACGGCTATTGCAGTTGCTGCTAGTAATGATGAGGAGCAAGATAACAATAAATAGAAATAATACATTGTAACTTTAGCAAGGAATCTAGTTTGCCATAGCAGGGCTACAAATCACAGAAAATGCTATAAAATAATGTGATAATCTTCTGAGATTAAAAATCACAATGCTCCTAATTTTGTTGCGTGTGAGGGTAAGATATGAGTCATTGATAAACCGGCTTCGGATAATGCTATGATGGAAGAAAGGCATTAATCCGAAAAGATAACGAAATAGAAAAATGAATAAGAAAAGATATAGGGAAATATTGATTATTGCCATTTTTCTCATATTATAAGCACTTTTTGATGATTAAATGATAATCATTCTTGAATTTCATATCTGCATTCGCCACGTAGCGTTATGTTACAAAAATTTAATATTCAAATTGCCACCCCGCCTCGCCATTGAGGAAGAATTAAGTTTCTTTACAAAAGAAGACGCCAAATAAGGCAAAAGCAGTTAGTGACTTGCTAGAAAGCAGAAGGAGCTCCCATTTCAGTTGCACTGCCATGGGAAAGTCGATGAAACCAAGGCGTCAAATCGAAGATGTCAAGGAGTACGTAAGCATGCAACCCGATCCCCATCGTCAATCTTCCGTTCCCGTTTTCTCTTGTCGGAAGGAATACGGTTGAATTAAACCAATTCAATGGAAATAAATTAGCAATTAGTGATAATTTTAATAAATCTACTCCTGTCAGTGAATCCAGCAATTAAACTTTTTCTTGCGGCAGTGAATCTATCTTTGGGGATTGGAATCGTAATTGAAGAAGAAATTAGATTCAGTTATTTGAAAAATTTATTATTAAGAAATCATAAATTATTTATTGAAAAAAAAGAAAGTTTACATCAAATATTCATTTATAAAGGAAATATGAACGCTGAGCGTTGAATTTATTATCACTGCTTTATTTATTTTGATGACGGCAATAATTTTTCCACGAAAAGACGTTCGTTGGCAACGTTTTCTATTTTCAACTTAAAGACATCATTTTTTGGAGGATTAGGAGCGCGGAGAAGGCTAATAATTATTTTATGGAATTTCACCAGAGGATGAAGATTAGAATTAATAAAAAATATTGTTAGCATGGAAAGTTACTGAATTGAGGAGATAGGGGGGGGGGGGGGGACGTTTGTACTATCCCCAGAACATTTTAAATTAACCACCATATTAATTTTATGGGCCCATATGTATGTAAAGTTTCAGTTTGACTGCTTAACTCTAAGGTGCAGCACATATATTTTCTTTGAGTAGCTGATTGTTGTACTAAGATTACTAATGTTACTAAGGTTAATTGTGAGTTGCGTGAATTGATTTTGAGCTTTAAAATGTTAACAAGTGAATGAATTAGATAGAAATGAAGCGGATAAGATATAAAGAAAGCTGGTTAGTAGAGCTTCTGTCGGGGGCATTTCAAAAAACTAAAGTGAAAACTAGAGTTTTCTATAGGAGAAATGCGCTCCCGTCAGGTTGTGACGTCAGGCTCTCTCAAACTCTTACGTCAGATGATGAGTGGGTAC
Organism: Rhysida immarginata; assembly: GCA_023313115.1. Taxonomy (NCBI): domain Eukaryota; kingdom Metazoa; phylum Arthropoda; class Chilopoda; order Scolopendromorpha; family Scolopendridae; genus Rhysida; species Rhysida immarginata. The sequence continues at coordinate 507,736 of JAHWFO010047922.1, read as the reverse complement.
GAGCCCGGGTGAGAAAGAGGCTCGAGATAACTTCAGAGAGATCGGAGCCGTGTAGAGAGAAGGAGGCCACGAATAAGCAGAGTGGGAGAGATGGGAGCGAAGAAATGCAACTGAGGAACGTTAGCAATACAGGGAGGACATCTCAAAAGAATGAGGAATGCCTAGAGAGAGCTGCGAACGATAAAAAGTTACAGGCAAGTGCTTCTTCAAATTCTATATTGAGTGAGAAAATAATTAACGTCGCTCCACAGATTTATTGAGCTCCGTGTATTTGTGTAGCTAACAATTTATCGAAAGTACAGCTTTGCTACTGGAGCAGAGTTGAAATAATTTCTGAACATAAATATCTATGGACCCTGAGACGCTGGAAGGCAATTTTCCCTTTCGCCTTTTCGGCATTTTCCAGCCACGACTGTGAGCGAATTTTTGACCAAAGTTAAATTGTATAGAAGGCTCTGGAAATTTCCGTTACCGCATCTACTAAATTATTTCAGGAGTTTTTCCAGAGAACTTAACTAGTTTTAGAGTAGTTTTTAGCTCTCTGGTTTTGCTCACCACCTTATCTTCATGGGATTAATCATATCTTAAAAGGATTTGAGACTCTTTATGGTATTATTTAATATTCTAATATTTAAGCTATCTGCACCAGAAATGGTGTTGTCAATTTCTCCTAATGTGAATATAAATTACGTTATATCCAGGCAACCGGTAATGGTTTTATAGTTTCTTTTACTTAAAAGTATAGCAACCTGATTGCATGATTGAAGGCTGCAAGGATTTGAATTTGAAAACTTTTTGGTATTTGCTTATTCGCCTAGTAAGGAAGATAGAAATTTAATAGAACTCTGAACTTTAGCTGAGAGTGCATTATCTGGATTGTTTCTGGCATTTTTTGACGTAGAATACTTCTAACGTTTCGAGACTAGGATGCCACGCTTAAATCGTGAAAGTCACGAAAAGTGTTGATCACGAAAACTTTAATAACGTGAAAACTATTAGAGATAGAAGAATGATCCATATCGCATTCGATAGAGTATTAAACAGAGCATGTTTTAGTCCATCACTGATTTCGTACTGATCTCATTGGATGACGCAATCGCAGTGCAAAGTTGAGTCAGAAAATCTGCTCTATGGCGGATATTAAATTAGTCTAGCTCCGGCTTCCTTTGTGCTACCACGACGTTTGAGGTGTCATTTGTTTTATCTTTCTGCACTTTATAAAATGGCTTAAATTTTAAACCTCAATATTTAATAGTGTCTAAGATATCGGCCTTCGAAGTGTAGAAATTTTGCAAAAATTACAGAATTTCCAAATTTATGCCTAATACACACAAGAAAAATTATGGAGACCGTCACAGGAATATAGATCGAGAGATGGGGAATCCAAAAAGACCCGGATGCCCGATGTTAAGCGTCAATTGGCTCAACAGGAAAGCCTCAAATATGAGGCACCGCGCCGCCAAGATGAACTATAGCTCGATACGAATGCGCCAATAACTGAAAGTTCGACGCAAATAACATATCTGATCACAATAAACGTTTCTATATGGAGTGATAGAATTCAACCAGTGGAAGTCCATAACGAGCCATAACCGTCAACATTAACAGCATCTTCATCAACTTCGAGCGACATATATTTTAAGTAAGGAGCGACATATATGCGAAAATTTGGGAGACTGAATTCATATTTCGTTTTATATTCATTAACAATGAATTTGCACATTCATGTAATGTTTATAATAGATTTTAGTTTGAGAAGGACTTAAAGCACCCACATAACGGCAGTGTGATGTTTGCTCCATCAGTTTCATCAGCCCAATGTGAATGATTTCGTGCTGTGCATTCATTGTAAAACAAATTTAAAACGATTAGACTCGCTGCAGATGTGTGCCTAAGACGCGGGATGTAGTACCTTCTGAGTCAACCATTTGATGAGCCACATTTGTAGACTAGTCGCCAACATTTCGACCGTTTTGCCAGAACAGATACACAAAGCTAAGTAGAGACGTGCAGTGATGGACAAAGAAGATTTAGATGAAAATTCAACAGGCTAAATGTATGAACCAAAAATATGATGAGAGACGGCAATGAATATAAGACATATCAAGAGAAAAGATCTTGATGATACAGATGGCCATGAAGCCACTGAACAACAAAATACTGATAATGAAAACGATGGAGCCTATGACATTTTTAGTTCAAACATCAATAGATAGAGACGCAGAAATGTGGGCACAGAGTGATTAGATACCGTCATTATAGCATCGATGACACAATCAATTGCAAGCCTGAAATGGTTACATTGTTCTATCCATTTCGCACTGAAGTTGTAGATGTATTAGATGTAGACAAATTCATCCAATTGTACGATGCGAACGAGATGAACATTTTAGCCAGAAGGAAAGAATACGAAAGCAACAGATATAGATGCATTGATGGAGAACTTAGAGAACTGTGCAAGAAAGACGACGAAATTGCAAACAACTTGCAAAAAGAACAAAATGAACGTCACTGCTTTGTCCCTTTCCAGGCTGTCATGTTTCCAATTTGTTCAGAGACATGTTCAGCATTTCTGGAAATGATGGAGTATTGAATATGTTGGTGAACTGCAGCAAAGAACAAAATGGCATCACAGCTCTTCCAGCCTTAAATTAGGTTCCTTAGTTTTGATTAAGGAAGAAAATTTTCCGTCTTTCAATTGGAAGAAAATCTTCCTCTCTCCTGTTCACTGTTACCGGCCTGAATTGCCCAATTGTTGGCAGCGACTTCATCAATCATACACCTTGGATTTCCACAGGCTTCGCCAATCCATGCAGCGACGTGCACAGGCTTCCTTGGAATCTAACGGAGGCCATTTTATCCGTAAGAATACTGACCACTGGTCAGTAGAGACAATTATTGATTTAATGTGTACTTATAAACTGCTGTAGTTCCATTCTGCTGTGACTCGCCATTTGTTTCCATCCTATTTTTGGCCGGTATCTTTAGAATTATTGTTCCCGCAGAAATATGAATGCGATATTCATAATCAACAATGAAAGACGCATTCATTTCAAATATAATAGGCAACGCACCTTAAAGTGCGGACAGAAGGAAATAAAGAATTGGAAGCCAAAGATGAGAAACCCTTTACAAATATGTTTTGTGTAAATCGTATTTTTACAACTTAAATACAACAAATAAAAAATTAACAAGAAATTAATCCTCACGAGAAAGTTATAGGAAAGTAGCGGAAGCCCTTAGATCATATATTTTTATCCTTTTAACAGATCTTTTTTAGCCCCCCTCCCCCCCAATTTTTTTAATCTAAAAAAATTGATTTTCTCAAAGTAGTATATAGAAAATGTAAAAGAGCTTAGTATATATGTTGCCTTAGTTCTAAAGATTTTTTATACCTCATTGGAACAATTTGTCTCAAACTTCATAGTAATGTAGATCTTGCCTACAGAAAGCTGTATCTCGAACTTCACTCCTTTACATATCTAAATACACGTAGAGCTTTTGATCCCCTCTATCTCACACCCCTGAAACTCCGATCCCAGTGGACCAATCAAACCCAAACTAAATAGTGAAGGCGGACATGTCCATAGTAAGCTACATTTCAAATCTCAATCTTCTACATCAAAAAAATGCAGAAATTATGAAGGGGAGAGACGGACAATGTAAAACCAATATTCTGAATAAATAGGGCCCATAATACAGCTAGTATTATATTTATTTATATATGAGCTTTTTATTATATTCAGGAAGGCCTATAATTATAATGAACAGATTGCAATCTACAGATCCCCCAGAAAATGCATAATGTTTGTCTTTCTTTTTTAAGCAAATTGAATTGAATTGCATTGCATAAAGTAATTATAAATTGTAATTTTATATGTAATGTAAATGTGGTTTTTTTACATATTTCCAGAAGAAAAGTGAACTGTAAATGTAGAAAGATCAAAGAGAGAGTCAAGAGTTAGCGAGGATGAGAATTAACAAGGAAAAGGTGGAGCCCTGCAAAATATCTCAAAAATTGACTATTATTCCATAAGAGAGTAATAGATCGTGATCCATTCTTCTTTAAGAAATGCTCTTTAGAAAGAAAATTTTGAAAGAATAGATACGAATGTCTTCGCAGTAAATGACTTCGATTATTGATGGAAATACAAGAATAGAAATTGAATGCGACGAATCAATATGCCGAAGAAAATTTAAAAGGAAAGAAGATTATTCTTTTCATAATTATTCATACGAAATGGAATATGAGCTAAGATTCGGCGAGGGTCGTTCCTTCAAGTGAAAATCCCCTCGTTAATCTTTTCACCAAAGATATCCGTCTGTTCCCAACACAAAGATCGATGAGAAAAGTTCTTTAAGAATGAAGAATCTGATGAATGAATATAAATGTAAATTATTCTAACGTTCAATAATAATAATAATAATAAAGAACTTTTGCTTTCAGACAGATTTTGTTGCGAAAAGTTCATCTCCCTTAGCATTGCAATCGATATTCTTCATTGATTTATTGTTAGTCTTTCCATTCAAGATATGAACATTCAAAAAGAAAATCCCGTAACTTTTTCCTAAGGAAATAGCTAGAGTTTTGGCGATAGTGACGAGAATATAAGTAAAAGCAAGTCTGATAAGCTTTACAAGATATGTTTTTTCTAAATATTTTAAGCCGAAATAGTATCTAAAATGTACTATTGAATATTTGATCCTGTTTCCGCTTTAAATAATTTTCAAATTGTGAACAGCAAAATGATGAAAGATTTTCTTAAGACTCTCGATCTAATATCATGGGAATAGACATCGAATTCAGATAACTAGATGGACTAAATGAGATAATATTTAGAAATCAAACGTAATTAATAAATTAATGATTTCTAAGATGAGTGGGGGAATTTTTAGAAATTTGCACGTGGGAATTTGGAGAAAACCCCTTATCGTTTTGTTTATTTTTGAGAGCAACTAAAATTCAACTCATTTTATTGGCGATATTTATTTATTAACAAATTAAAAACTTATAAAAGATGTCACACCAGAGCCATTGTAGGTCTCTAGTGGACAACGAAATCAAAAAACAACAGCATACAACAATGTAATATAAAATTAATAGAAAAGGAGAAAAAAGAAAGAAAAAGAGGAAAAAAAGGGAAAAAAATGATTAGTACGGTTAGTTCTCAATATTTTACTGAATTTTCTGATCTTTGCTTGCGCTCTACATAAGAGCAGCTCTATACATTTGGCTAATAAATTATGCAAAAGACATTTTGATAACGCTTGCACATGCGCAGTTAAACATTATTTAGTAAAAATGCTCATACTTCATCATATGTTTAATATTTTTAGATTCTGATTGAAGGGTGTTGTCTCTACTGTAGTTTGTCAAGTTTCCTGAAAAACGGCATTACATTGGGTTGAAAACCCTGCATGTTATAAACAAAAAACTTAAGAAAAAATATAATTTTTTTTTTAAAGACACCTTTATATCTTCATGAATATACGAGCTATTTTCATACAAATAAACACAGGTAAGTAAGAGAAGCCTCATAATCATATGCTGCAGTTACAACGCATTTCAATCATTATTTTTTACATGGTGATTCCTAACATAATTTTTTGATCAATTTATTGCTGGTCCCGTGTTTGCCTTCGGGACAAAACCTTTGCTGAAATATATGAAGTGTAACATGCTCTTCACATCCTGAAGTTTCAGGATAATTCGTCAAGTATTTTTCTGGATATTCGACAAAACGTCTAAAATCGATTTTTTGGATAGATGGTGTAGATATTTACTTGTTTATTTGGTCTTTGTTTCTTTAGTTGTTTGCAGGAAGTCAAAGTTGGTAGAGAAATTAAATGCATCTCTCTTGATTTCCAGTAAAAATATACATATATTTTTCATTTCAGTCATAATGATTGGCCGTGGAATATAAGGTCATATATTCAGAATAAACTGCAAACGCTGGATCTTTCTTTGGATCTTCGCAAAATACCTCCATGGTCCACATCCGAGTGGTCACATACGGACATTCCTCGCCTACGCCAAGGGCACGTGGGCGCGCAGGTATTTTCAATGAATTATCTGTTCATTACATTATTTTTCTATCTTGATAGTAATAAAAAAATAAGCAACTTCCGTGGAAAGGAACAACCGAAAAGGAAAATCTCTAATCCGCATTAGAGAAAAAAGGAAATACTGTGGCCATCTTCTATTGGCCCATTGTTTTAACCTTGATGAGCCTTTTTTATCGTGTATAATATCCCTTTCGCTTAAGCGATGAGAGATACTCTTAGCAACCACTCCCTTTTCTATAAATTCTCTAGCCTTAAGGTTTTATTTTCTTTTTTCTTTCACCACTGAAGATAGGTACCGGGTACCCGAAATACCTATCCGGTATTTCCTTTTTTCCTCCTTGTGGATTAAAGGTTTTCCTTTTTGGTTGATATTAATAGTGTTTAATATAGAGTTTAATTAGTTTACTACAGCATAATGTTAAAAAGTGCTAACAATGTATGTTTAAATTTGGTCATTGCATATATCCCTCATTATAGTTAACGTATATTTTAGCCAATGTGCAAATTTTCTTCTTTTCATTTGTTATTAAAGCTACTTCAGGTTTAATATATAAAATACACAATGTTATCAGAAGTTTACTGTAATATTGTGAAGAACTTCAACTGCAACCTTCAACCTTCTTTGTTTTTATTATGGCCTCTCCTTTTCGAGGAACACTTTCCACCAGATATTTTTGTAGAGAGCTTCAGGGATTTTCTTCCATTCTTCGTGATACGGCCTAGCTCGTAATCATCGCTCCAATTCACCATACAATCAATGTTTAATGGGACATGCACTCCCATGCCACAAGTCATGGGATAACTTGTGGGACCTCCTTTAATCCAGCGAAGTGCCACAGTGCGACGTGGCATTGATTCCACAAGTCGGTGGAAGACATCTGAAGACATTGCTAACCATTACGACTGGAGAGCTTGCTACATTTGCCCATTACGGAGCCACCACCGGCTTGTACAGTGCATGCTTGACAACTTGGGTCCATGGCCTAATGGGGTGTGCGCCAAACTCGAGCCCTACCATCAGTTCGTATCATGGCCCAGGCGAGACGTTGCTGACGATGTCTTGTTGTTAGCAAGGGTACCCTCGTGGGTCTTCTACTTCCATATCCCACGGATACCAGATTTCGTTGCACAGTTCGCATCTATACAGCTCTAGTATCACCCTTGTTAACATTTGGTGTCATCTGGCGTAGTGTCAGTTGCCTGTTAGCGGGTAACCATCCTACTCGGACGCCGTTGGTCCCATTCATTGAGAAGGTGTGGTCGAACACTGCGTTGTCCATGATGGGAGGTAATGCCGTCAAGTTGGTACTCTCGGTAGACTCTTGAAACTGTGGATGTTGAATTCTTGAGCCGCCTCCGATATTGAATGACCCATACATTGTGCTCCACATACCAGCCCACCTTGGAACTCTGATAGCTCTCGTCGTGTAGCCATTATCACACTGAACACTTCATCCTTTACTCATGACAGTGTAACTACACCTGCTGATGCTGATTTGCATATTTATACTGTTTGTAGATGATGCTACTGCACTTGAAAAATAGTCCACTGCTATCCTATGACTTTTGGCCGTGTGCAGGACGGCCCATTTCTTCTACCCCTGTCTCAAATTCCTGCACACACACACACTTCTGCCTCAGACCCACTATGCTTTGTGGTAGGGATCATTGTCGTGTTGGTAGAGAATGGTCTGTTCCCAAAATATTGCCACACTGTAGTCAGTACAGAATTGTCAAGGTAAATTGCAGACATCATACTTCCTGCTACTGGAACAAGTTTGCTCAATCCAAATCATGAAGATAAGCCCCATATCTTGATAATGAGTCCTCGAACTTACAGTGGGCACTAAGCAGTCAGGCACGAAAGCGTTTTCCGAATATCCCCCGGACCCAATTCGACATCTAAGTATGTTTCGTAATTCGTCCTCTGTAAGACATGTTTCTATTGCTCCCTGGTCTGGTTTCGGTGATCTGTGCACCTTTCTGAACGTCGTTTTGCATTGATTCTGCTGTAGTGGGCCTTGCACGGTCATACAAAACTAGGATCCTCAGTTCTTGGCGAATGCTGATTGTGCTGGTGATATTTGAAGTGGCATTTCGGAACTCTGTAGCAAGTGTTTCAGCGAAAGACCTCCGCATCATTTTACACTCAACGATCTCTGTGCCATTTCCTTTGGCCTACTATTTCGCGGTTGCTCCTTGAAATTTCCACTTGGCAATGATGTCACTTACTGTTTAACGGGGTATTTGCACAATGAGAAAAATTTCGCGTACAGACTCTTTGCATATACGAGTGGTGGTCATTAAATCATTACAATCAAATGATAGAACGGTCGCTTTTGAAAATGTTTGGTGCCACTGGGAAGCGACTTCCCTCGATTGCTGGAGGATACAAAACTGCGTTTGGTGCAATACGGTTAAACGCCGCCAGAGCGCCGAAAGCAACATGGCGCAGCCCGTCGGAAAATTGGAAATTCGAGCCGTAATAAGGTTCCTGTATTTGAAGGAGAACAATGCCAAACAAATTCATGAGGCGTTAGTGCCCGTTTATTGTGACAATGCCCCATCGTGCGAGTTTCCAGTGCGGCCAGACAAGCGTGGAAGACAAACCTCGGAGCGGACGTCCCTCCATCTGTGAGCCACAAATTGCGAAGCAAATGGAGACGATGGTCCTCTTAGACCGCCGTTATCACCGTGAAACAGATCCTGGTGTCCAAAGGGATCAGACTTCTGCACGACAGCACATTTCGCACATGAGACCATGCGCGTTGCGGCGGAGCTGGGGTTCGAAATACTCGCCGTATTCACCCAAGTTGGCCCCAAGCGACTCCTTCCTCTTCCCTCGTCTTTAGAACCCGCTTCGTGGACGGCATTTCCAAGACGACGACGAGATCATCTTAAAGGTGGAGGTGGAGCAGTTCCTCAACAGCCAAAAGTGGCAACCAGCAATTCGTCCATCGTTGGAGAAAGTGTGTAGCCTTGGGAGGTGCATAGAAATTGATTGAGCTTGAGTTTGTTTGCTTTTTTAATAAATCGTGATATGTTCTTTTTTTTTGTTCTCCCTTCCGCTTTATAAATTCATTCCTCCGTGCAGCGTCATTCCATCTCAATCTTTCAGTTGTTTGTAATGATTTCATGATCGGCCTCGGTGGCTCAGGGGTTGCGTGATCGCCTCTGATGCCCGAGGACGCGGGTTGTAAAGCCGTTGGTCCCGTGTAGTCGTTTGCCGGCTGCACGTTGAAGAACCCTTGCGAGGCAAAATTTGCGGCCCCTATAACGCCGTCCTGAAATGACCATGGCGGTTGAAAAGGACGTTAATACCAAACAAACCAAACCAAACCTAATGATTTCATGACCTCCTCTCATTTGTCGTCCTATGATGAAAAGAATTCACCGAGCTCTTTGAGCGACTCATACTGCATCAACATACGGTAAATAAAAACTGAGTCCAGTAAGGCATGTTTCTATTCATATTACCGTCGATATCATAGATACGTAAATTAGCATACATTGTTTTGGAAAATAACAATAGCAGGAGTGTTTTGATAGTATATCGTCATCACGGGCAAAATAACCTGATGGATTACTTTCCTGTATTTCGCCTTCTTAAGTAAATATAATCGGTCGGGTGCAACGATATGAAATGAGTAGATCGCTTATTTGGCCGCCATCTTTGGGGCAATTTGAAGGCGGCAAAAAGTGGAACTAATCTCTATTGTTAGTGTAAGCGCCATCACTATGGTTGGCAGAACAACATCGCCAGCCAAAGCGCCATTACTAAATATACGCTTTGTCGCCAGCTGAGAAATCACCCCCCCCCCCCACCAATATCGTGCTTGTAGTCTGAAATTTCTTAAGCGACCTCTCCCAAATTTAGATGCTTTTTAATAAATGCGGTATATAATTTCATAAATAACTCTAAACAATCATTCTGGTATCACTGAAACGACGGTAACATGGTTGAATATAGGAGACGTTAAAGAGAGATCGAATCTCAGTGCGGTAAAGGCCATGTCAGCACCGTGAATTACAGAAATAATTATCAATAATTGTTTGTAAGCGTCCACAGCGTGATTTTTTTTTAACTAAACAAACTAAAAAGAGTTAATAAATTCATTAAATGTCATTCATTTAACGTCTCTTTTTTTTTAAATCATCCATTCATGACTTCGCTTTAGAGCTATACACATTTTAATAAATAAACCTTTACACGGAGTGCATTAAATGAATTAAAATGACAAAGTAATATTTGGAACCTCTTTCTAGTTTGTTTACTTAAAAAAATATTGCTGTGAAAGCTTACAAACAATTAGGATTAGCATTAAAACATTAATGATTCGATCTCTCTTTAACGTCTCCTGGATTTTGTTGATATCGACATCTTTTATGTATCAACAACCACGACCAGGATTTTTACATGAGAAAAACATTCTAAGACACAGAAGATAAAAACACTCCTGTGAAAGATCAGTGGTGAACCTTTAATATATCTATTACTACAATTTAAAGCTAGACAAGAAATCGGCATTGAGTTTTACTGTGTTTGTCTACGCAAACTTCAAACGTAAACGTACGATGAAGGCCATTTTTTGCCAACCAAAGCAATGGCCGACAGGCTTTCAAAACCAGCGGCTATTCCTCGAATTCCTGCGACCAATCAGAAGCGTCAAAAGGGAAAAAAAGGTTTCAGTTTCAGATTTCCAATTTCAGAAATTACTTTGGTCCCTCCGTCGACGAGGCAACATGGCGGATTCGCTTCGCAGTGTAGAGAAATGCCATGTGTTAAGCACTTTTATATTCGCATCGAGCAGCTAATATAAGATAGGATGAATATTATGAATGACGCCGAGAATTTGCAAATCAAGAAACGCCACATTTCCTTTAAATTAAGTAATGCATGTCGATGCCTCCACCCCCCTCCCTCCCCAGGCATATTTACTCATTCTGCTCTGCTCGCATCGCTCTAGATTGGCTCTTTTGCAGTTTATTTCATGGAATCTTATCGCAGATTTTACAATTAATGCTACAAACTTGGAAAAATTACAATTTATTACAATTAATAAAACTGCTGTAATAATA
>JAHWFO010047922.1:416886-456785 GCA_023313115.1 Rhysida immarginata | reverse complement strand
GTATGTGTGTGTGTGTGTGTGTGTGTGTGTGTGTGTGTGTGTGTGTGTGTGTGTGTGTGTGTGTGTGTGGTAAAATGAGATTTCAGTTCACAGTTCTTCAAAACAGGCAACGGCCTGCAGATAAACTGTAAGTGTGTGGGGCCCTTAAGATATATAGATCGCGACAGTGTATATACACAATTCATTTACGTGATACAAGACCCACTCAACTTATTTTTTTGCAATTTAGTAATTTTTTTAATATATCAAATGTTTAAATCAGTTATTAATTAGTAATAATTTTGTAAATTCTAATACTAAGCGTTTCAATAAAATTAATTGATTATTGTTATATATTTACGAATTAAAATAAATTTTATTAATTTCTAATAGTAATTAATAACTTCAGAGTAAAATGCTGCGAAATTATGGGTCAACAGTGGCGTCTTTAAGTGATGCTTCTCTGTAGTGCCCGAAGTGCTCGCAGTTCCTAAAGGTCAACTTTGCCAAAATTTTTGTTGGTTTTAATTCATCTATTTACTTACCACGTTTTTTCTGTAATTTTTTTCCGAATTTTGAATTTACTTTCCCTGTTCATTTCCTTTGTTGGTTTTAATTTTCAAGTCCTGCGACCATCGGTCTCCTGAAGCAGACACAAATAACCAACGATGGCTAAACGCAGTCTCAGGCAAATAAACTTCTACCCGTTCTAACGTCTGCCCTTTGGCCTTATTTATAGTCATCCAAAAGGCGCTGATTAACAGCATCTGCGGACGAACGGTAGTTCAGTTCTTGTTGGGGCTAAATCTGTCCTGGGAATAAATACCGTTTCGTTGACGGCAGTACCCGTCAGCACCTCCGTGGTTATCAAATTCGGTCTTAAGTCTTTCACAGCTAATTGCGTACCATTGTACAGACCACGTTTCGTGTTAAAGTTTCTTAGTAACATTATTATATTTCCAATTTTTAAATTAAGTCTATGCAAAAGCATTCCGTTTGGGCAGCAGCTATTTAAAAATTTAACTGGATAATTTTGTCGGTCATTTTCATCACACACACAAAAAAAAAAAAATCCAAAATCCGATGAACGGGTCACCAACAATCACAACTATTTGTTGACCCTTTCAGGAACAGTGTAGCTTGCTATCCTGGAATTGTTCTGTCTTCTGTATGCTGTTATTTTCTTTTCCTCATGAAAGTGAATGTTATTATGGTAATTTTTGGTAATTTCTTGGTTTGCATGTTGAACATTCAACTATCCTTGTGAGGTGCATAAGGAGGTAAGTAATCAATTCAACATGTGATTGTTGGTAATCCGCTCATCGGATTTTGGAATTTTTTTTTGTTTTGTTCGGAATTCCATGCTGAACAAGTCTTCAATTGGATTTTTTGTGTATCTGTTCCGGTTTTTAAGATAGGATTTGAATGTGTCCTAATTTGCATATTTGGGATGATGGAAAGCGTGTATCATGGGTGAGGTCACCCACAACTTCCTATTCATTGGATTCAACAAAATTGACATATTTGCTTCGGTTACTAAAATAAAAGGGGGGGGGGCTCATTTATGTATCACACTGTATAATCTCCTATCAACGGTTTTTAAACGGTCAAAGGAGATTGCTCCTGGAATATTCAGCAAAAGAAGGCGCATGCAAATTCTTTCAATGTCTGCACTTAAACTCACAGGATACATGCGTCCAATTGTTTTCTGTTTGCCTCTTTATCGAGGTTTCCACTTTCTATTTCTGTCGTCATATACATAACGCTGAGGAATGTCAACACAATCAAATATGCGCAATATGAGTCATAATTCTACAACTGTCGACAGTAGACTGAAACAAATATCATTTTTAGAATCAGCGTCACCGAGTTCATTAAGAAACAACATTAAAACGTGATAAACAAAACTTTGTTAGGTTGTGTAATTATCATTTTTTAGAAATCTGAGGTAGATAGTGATCTTCCTCTGGCTTTGAAGATCAAGTGTGCAAAATTTCATCAAGATCGGAATAAAACTGTAGATTTGTATAAGAAACAAGCAAGCAAATCCACAAACATTCTTCTTTATTTATATAGAAGAAGATATTTTATAGATTTTAATTGTTAAAAAGTTACAGAATTACTTTATTGTTTTTAAGCTTGAAATTTACATGCGACGTTTATTTTTTAATCATTTTATTCTTTTAATAGTTTTGGGCAGCTTACGTCCCGTGCGAAGCACAGTATAAAAACGCTGTACAATTGACGCTGGAACAAATCGATGTCATTAAAAGATTTACGAATAAGTATCCAAATCATTTTAAGTTCGCTACTTCCGCCAGAGGTAGGTATGTAACCAACAGCAGGTATTCAATTATATTATAAAATTAGGTATATTAATTTACATTAAGAAATTTAACCAGATAACAATGAAGAAGACACAATTTCACAAAAAAGTATTTACTCCACATAGATAAATGTCGGTTGCAGTAAATATTTATTTCATCAGCATGATACAGAATGAAAAGGTAAATGGATAGCAATATTCATTAAAAATAATTATAAAAAGTACCCAGTCGGGTTATATTACAAAAATAGTATAAACTAATCGGGCTTTTACAGTCATAAACACTCAACCAGCAAGGTGCTTTACGGCATTAACCAAAAACATAATTACGACGGCATTTCGATGAAAGTTCTTCACTGTACAAAAAAAACCCCAGAATTATGAATATCTTAGAATTGGTTGAAATCTACAATGAGGAGCAATCTAATCTGCTAAAGAGCAACTCAGAAGCGATGCAGGTCGCCGATTAGATAGGAGTCGTAAAGCAGTTTCTTAATTAATTGTTTACGACTGTAAAAACCTGATTGGTTTTATACTATTTTTGTGATATAAACCCATTTTAGGGTATGTTTCTCTCCATTTTCCTTTATATTCTGTATCACGATGATGAAGGAGGCATTGCCCCCGAAATGTTCACACGTGGAAAAATATATTTTTTGCGGACATTGTGTTTTCTTCATTGTTGTCTGGTCTTAAACATTGTCCACAGTTTCAGGCACAATATCCAAAGTTTATACAGGGTGTCCAAAAAGTCTGGTAACATGGCAGATATCTCAAAGCTGCCAGGTAGGCGAAATCTCATGAGTGTTGTTTATAGGTAATAGGGGGGTAGGGAATTCATTGCCGCACTCAAATTTGACCTTGACCCTCAAATTTAAGGTCATCCATTTGCTAACTCGAAAACTAAAGATAAAAATAAAGATAGAGAAAAATTTCCAATCGCTACCCTGTAGAGCAATACCACATTAGACTAAAAGCAATTTTTTATCACGCCCTTCCTCTTGAAAGATTTTGAGAAAATGGGCGAGAAAGAGTCACTCAATGTCAGATTTAGCTGGCCAGGTTGGCTGTGGTTTCTAACACATTTGCATTGCAGGAAGCACACTTTTGGGAAGGGGAAGGGGAAGCACGCTCTTGAGTTACTATTTCTCGCCCATTTTCTCAAAATCTTTCAAGGGGAAGGGTGTGATTAAAAATTGTTTTTAGACTAATGTTGTGTTGCTCTACAGGGTAGCAATTGGAAATTTCACTCTATCTTAGTTAGAAAATGGATGACCTTCAATTTGGGGGTCAAGGTCAAATTTGAGTGCGGCAATGAATTCCTCCTCCCCCCCCCCTCCCATTACCTATAAACCACACTCGTCAAATCTCGCCTACCTAGCAGCTTTGAGATACCTGCTATGTTACCAGACTTTTTGGACACCCTGTATAATAAGAAATGTATTTAATGATTGATAAAAATACGTTTTTAAAAGTTTACCTTTGTAATACAGTAAAAATACCATAGATTGGCGTACTTGTAATACAGTGGGAGCATAAAGTCTTGTCTCTTTTCATCGGTCATTACTTAATCCTTAACGAAAAAGTTAACAAATTAAAGCAATATATCAACTCTTATCAAATGTGCGAAATGAAAAAATGTAAGAAAAATTATTGGTTGCATAACCTCCCACTCTAAGTTATTACCATAAATAAAACTATATTTATGTCAAGAATATTTTTAAGCATATATTATACAGATTGAACTAGACTTAGCAAAAAAGTTATTCCTATGTTCTTATTTATTTAAACTCAAGCTTTTTGCTTCTAATTCAATATAAATTTTTAACTTTTAAATTAATGATACAACTTGAATAATTTTAATTAAAGAATTATGGTCCTAGCAAAAATTCACAGGAAATATTTATGAGGCTCACGGAATGTATTTATCAAAAAAAAATAAAAATAATAATTCGTTTAAAATCGTCTAATAAATGTTAGCTTCGCTGAATAAATTTTAAATTATTTTCAGTCGACATCTTTTACAATAAACTTCCTTCGGCTTTTCCATTCGCTTGACGGATTTCCGTTAGCAATTTAAATGGAAATTATTCTAAATGCAATTAATCTCAGCCGAACGTGGGGGACATTTATCCCGAAGGGAAGACGTAAGCTCACTGTGCATTTCTTAAATGGGACCGACGGTGAATGTTGTCTATTGCCCCGCTCGTGGGAACATTCTTCCGCCAACGCAGATGCTTCATCCGGTTCACGAGAGGGCGCGTGTCAAAAAAAAACCCACCTTCTTATTAGAGGTGCTCTTCAAATCTAAATAGGATTTTCCCTAAGGTGAACTGCCAGGACCTTTGACCTGCCTACAACTTCCATACTTCTGGCAGCTCGGGTTCAGAATTAGTTCTTTTAACTCGGGTTGAACTTTTAGGAAAATTTCACCTGAGAACTTCTCCATTCCTTTAATCGCTCTTTTTTGTAGTTTTATTTCTGTCTTCTTAATTCATTCGGTTGCGTTTATGAATTCGAGGCTTGTGAAGAGGAGAGTATGATTACAAATTGCACACGATAAAAGTAAAAGAAAACAAGTTATAATGTTACAATGTTTGTGCACAAAAGTTATTAAGAGAACATACATAACAACACGAGAAACAATTCATTTTACTAATACCATAATTAATACCAATAGAGAATCCTCGAGCATAAAAATTCATGAACTTTGGATTTTTAATTGACTTTTATCGGTGATGACAGAGGGATAAAAAGTGAGTCTTTCAGACATTCTTATTCTACTATTTGATGGTATTTAAGAATCCAAAGTCAAAATTCAAAAATACGGCCGAGCTAAGACCTTGATGGTTATATTTATGAAAATAATTTGAAAAAAATAATCCGTTTTCAAGTTATGCAAACGGCGGACGGCCGAATAAGTGTACAGACCAATGGTACATTCTTAAAAGTAGTTTTTTGTTAAAGCTTTTAATAATGAACTTCAGTAAATTTGTCGATAGGTGTTCACCCTCAGTTACAGAATAACTCAGCGACATGAACTGCAAAAATATTTGAGAATGCATAGACATAATTATACAGGCTGGATACAAAAATGAGCCCCCCCCCCCTTTTATTTTTGTAACCGAAGCAGATATGTCAATTTTGATGAATCCAATACACTTCACAAAGACATTTGAATGTTCAACATGCAAATGAAGAAATTACCAAAAATTACCATAATAACATTCACAGAACAAAAAAAAAATGCATAGGGAAGTAACTAATAAATTCAACATGTGATTGTTGGTGATTGTTGATACCAACAATTTACTGTGGATACCAATTAACTATGGATAACTAAGGAGTTGTTAAGTATCCATATCTTAGCATTGAAACAGTACAGTCTAGTGCATAAAGGTTTCTACCAGCTCCATAAAAACTGAGCTTACCGAATGTTGATCGGTTGCAAAATCAGATACTTTTACTGAGAGTCAAGGCAGATTAGACTAGACCTGTTCCTTCTGAATGAAAACAGAGTAGCAGGTATACGCTTAGGACGTGCTATTCACGTGCTCAACTATGACTTAAGCCTAAACCTATATGCACTAGACTGTACAACTAAACCAATTTCTACTATCATTAATTACTCGTTATATTCATTTATGACACGTTGTTACGAGTTGTTTGATATATTACATGCATTGAAAATTTTTAAGGGGTATCATAATGGTACTATTAGAGCACGTGCTCTTGTACCTATTCCGGCTATCTTACCTTAGAACTTTTTCATGCTCTGTCCATATTTATCGATTGGCGAAAACAGAATGTGAAAAGGTTAACTCGTTTTCAATTGTCGTACAAAATAATATGCTCCCTATTATTAAAAGAAATCATTTTGTTTAGGGGAGCCTAATAATTGTCTGTCATGTGCATACTGCACGCCCACTATCCCAACAATCTATAAGCACTGCTTATTAGCATTCGCGGAGCCGAAACGAATCAACACCACCTATAGCAGCCGCCACATAAGTTGAACGATCTTTTTGACACGCGCAGTAAGTCATCTCATCAATATGCTTTGTCTGGATTTTACCCATGATGCACTTGTTCTACTATAGTAATGGTGAAGATATCGTTGAAGCGTAGAAAGCCTATTAAAAGTCATAATATAAAACAAATTGCATTCGAGTCGACTATTCTGAGTTATTTTTTAATTTATTAATTTCATTTATCTATTTAAAAGAAAAAACGAAAATAGAAACTAAATATAAATACGAAAACAATTTTTCGAAAACGAAAGCGGATGTTTCTGGAATAGCTAAGCGATTTACTTCCCGTTAACGTCTATTGGCTGGCGTTAGAAATGACGTCATCCTGTCGTTCAACTTATGTGGCGGCAGCTATAAAGATAAAGCCTGAGCCAACGCCTCCTAAAGACAAGGCCTGAGCGCGAAAACTTCAGACGTTGTTACATCATCATCCGAAGATACATTTAATCGCATCTCAGAACTTATTATTGGTAGTAATGCGATTAAACGTATCGTCGGATTATGATGTAACAATGTATGATGTTTTCGCGCTCAGGCCTTATCTTTAGGAGGCGTTGCCTGAGCGCGGAAACTCATACATTGGTAAAACGTCATAAGTAGTCTTCCGTAGCCGACGAAAAAGACAGGCTCCGGCACTGAAAAGTCACCTGACCAAGATAGGTCTATTAACAGTCCAACCTTCATTGTTTCCATCTTATATTTTAACAATCAGTGTTTTTTCCTTTGTTGGACCATCATAAGTCGACCAAATTTAGGGCTTATTATTGGTAGAAATACGATTACCAAAGGACGAAGTATGATGTCACAATGTATGATGTTTCAAGGCGGATGCTTTCTTCATAGGAGGCGTTACTCCGGCACTGAAAAAAAAAATCACCTGACCAAGATAGATCTAGCAACAATGTAAACTTCACTGTTTCCGTTTTGGATTTTAACAATCAGTTTTTACTTGTTTGTTGGAAACAATGAAGGTTAGACTGTTGCTAGACCTATCTTGATCAGGTGACTTTTCAGTGCCGAAGCCTGTATTTCTCGTTAGCCTCGTATTCTTCTTTAATCGCATTTCTACCAATAATAGCCCTAAATTATGATTAGGTATGATGATGTAATAGTATACGTCGTATGAAATTTGTGTGCGCAGGCCTTCTCTTTAGATTGTTCCTTATTTAATCTCTTTAATGTGAGAGTCACATGGGGACAATTTGGATCTTAGAGTTGGGGGGGGGAGGGGCTCAGGACTTCCCACTTGGACTTCTGCAGACGTTCCTTTGTTGCGTTGGTTGTATGCGGTCTATCCTTGTCGTGCAACAGGATGATACCACCTGGACGTTTCGATTGTCTTCCTGAGCTTCGTTAACGCTTCAAAATAACGGTGAGCATTGACCATAGCTCCATACTCCAGGACTTCGACGAGGAGGGTCCCTTGCTGTCGATGAAGAACGAAAGCATTACGAGATGAATAAACGAATCACGGCTTAAGAATAGAAGGTTAGGAAACTGCTATTAGTTCACTGTACGTCATCGCGGACTGTTAAAGCTCGGTGTTCATAATATTGCCCACAGAAGGCGCCACCGTTTGAATGGTTAGAAACGCCATTGAAAGCATGGAGTATACGATTATGACAGCTTTATTTATTTGAGAAATATCTCAAAAATTCATTGAATATGGGTTATACTTGTTTTGTAACGAACTGTGTAAGTGGTTACAAATCGGTAAAAAAGTTTTCATTCTTCAGGCCTCCCAAAAATCCTGACGTATTCCCCGAAAAGAATGGGCAATAAAAATGGGTGGCTGCTATTCACCGAAAAGACCGAGAACTGACTCAGAACGACCGAGTATGGGAGCTACACTTCAAACCGAATGAGGTGATAAAGAGACGTTGGTCTGCCACATATAAAGACAACGTAATAATGGAAGGAATAGCCTTGTACCTAATGCCATACCTTCCATATTTTCTAATTGTCCTAAATATCTGTCTACCTCCAGAACTGAAAGAAAGCCCCCTACAGTTCGAAATTCGCCACCAAAAATAAAAAGAAGGAAGATCGATGAAGCTTCAGTAGCCACGGCAGAGCCTCTGGATAATAATGCAAGCTTTTCAGCATCACTTCCAGACGCTGTCCAAGAATCTTCTGATACGGAAGAAAGAATCACATTTAGCTTTCAAGTGTTGAAAGAAAGTTTTGAGACTGTTAGTATTCCACAGCAATGAAGATCAAAATTGATCGATTCTGATGGGGTTAGTATGAAACCGAGATAAATCACACCTTAATATAAAAAAATCCCAGCTGTATTTAACTGACAATCCTAAAGACGGATCATTAAATCTTTGTTTTAAATAAGAGAATTGAGCAAGAAGAATGGTCAACAGTGACTGGATTTGAAGGCATTGTGAATGGAATAAGTGTCATTGAAAAATGCATTGAATGCTTCGATAAAAAAAAGTATGTGCGGGTAGGCCTAAGATAAAGGAATATCCTAATGTGCAATCTGAAACTGCTACTAATGAAGGTTCGGGTATTTGGCGCCACAACAATTGTCCACTTTTATTTCCAGAATATGATGGACAAACCAAAGTGTGCAAATTTTATACTTCCCTGTATGATACATTGAGGATACACCAAGCAAGATTGTGTGAAAGGAAGGTGTTGAAGAGGATTCGCATTCCTGGTTCATCTACTAAAGCCATGAGAATACATAGCGTTAGAAGAATAGCAACTTTACAGTACAAGCGTATTAAAAGACTACAGAAAGCTAAAGAAACAATGGAAGCTGAAATACATAGACAGCAAGATCTTCATTTTTCTCTAGAATCAGTTGAACAAAAATTGAATGAAACTAGAGTACCTACAGCTCAGAGTATGATAATCCAGGAATGCCTATTACTGGGTAAGAATTCATGTAAGAACAGTAGGAGGTATACTGATGAGCGGCTCTTAACATGTATGCTTTTAAATATAAGAAGCCCTACAATTTCCTCTATGAGATGAAATAATTCCTTTGCCTTGTCCAAAAACGAATAAAAGCTATCTTGGTAAAGTAAACATGGGTTATGGCTTGACCCAAACTTCTTCAAATGTTTGCAAAAGAAAATAGAAAAAAATTCCTGAAAAAATCGTAGGGGGATTTTAATTTTTGATGAAATTCAGGTTAGAAAATGTAGGTCACTTAACTCTAAAACCATGAAAATATCAGTCCATGAAGATTACGGCAATGCTAATGTGCCACATACAGGTAAAAAGAAAAGATGCTGCCATTAACTCTGATACCCTTGCAACTCATGGGCTTGTTTTTAAGTTTTGACCTTTCATGGAAAGTTGGGCACAACCTGTTGCAGTTTTTGCTCCAAAAAATTTCACAAAGGCAGAAACACTTGCAGCTCTGTTAATTCAGGCCATAATGTAAGTTGAAAATGCAGGGGGGATTGTAGATGGAATCGTTTGTGACGGAGCTGCAACAAACAGATCGGTTTGGACAAAATTTGGTATAAGTGGGAAGCTAGAAGTGAGAAGAATTTTTTTTTTATTAATCCAGCAGATGAAAGTAGAAAGATCTTTGTTTTCTCAGATGCACCTCATCTGATGAAATGTGTAAGAAATAGGTTTTACTTGAAGAAGGTATTAAAAAAGGTAAGCTCTTGCACTGGCAACATTAGCACTGTATATTAAAAATCAGGCGCATCTCAGAGTCTGCCCTAAGCTGACGTCTGCACATATTAATCAACGCAATGTGAAAAAATGAGAGTTAGGTTTTGCACACAGTTATTTAGTAATGCAGATGGTATTAAATTGTACCCCAAGGAAGGAGGGTTTTTTAAGCGATACAGAAGGACTTATTGAACTCACGAAAATTACTGGCCAAATTACTGAAGATCATTTTCTTACTCATTCTACAGAAGAAGGTCTCAGGGTTACTTTAAAGTCGACGATTGATTTAGCAAGGCATTTACTTGATAATTGTGGGTTTGTTTACATTTTAACAGGCAAGTTTAACCATGAGGTGTTGGAGAATTGTTTTGGTAAAATTCGAATAGCGGGAGGACAAAATGATCACCCAGCCATGCCAACGTTTTTACAGCTATACAAATTGCTTTTGGTATATACGAGTAGTTTGTTAAAACCACCAGCCTTTGGTAACTGTGAAGTTTTGGAAGATAATCATAAACCCTTGATTACTTTTTCTGAATTTAAAGAAATATTTGAGAACTGCTCAAAGGAAAATAAGAGACAGGAACTTAAGTCAGTATTAGATAACCTAATCAGAGAAAGTGAATGGGAATATGATGAAATAATAGATCATAATTATTATGAAGCAAATATTGTTGACTGTATTGTTTATTATGTTGTCGGTTATGTTGCCAGTATAATAAAAAAGTTTTGTAAAGATTGTGAAGTATGCTGCAAAGCACTTGTAGTTCCTGATGCTGTAAGTTGGCATGCAGTAGCTGATTTAGTAAATATAAACACTAGGGGTTACTTTACACATCTTAACATGTTTTTGCTTAATTTGCTACAGTTTTCTGAAAAGTGTTTCAGTAAACATGCTGATTCTGCAGATTGCTATGAATTTAACAATTCAAGACATTCTGTCTAGGCATGACATCTTATTAGAGCGAAGCTCTGTTATCAGGCGAAAATCAAAATTCTTTGTGCGCATAAAACTTTTGAACCAGAGAACATAGACAAATGAAATTTTCCACACAGCTGGACATGACCATCCTGATGGTCACTAAATAAAAATTTTAAAAATCGATTCAGCCATCGAGGAATAATCACCATTTAGCTGTTCCCATTGAAATGCATTGAAAAAAATGTAAACAAACAATTGCACGCGCTAATAGATTTTTCAACATAGAAAATATGGCGAAGCCCTTCGCAAATTTTTTTCTGCACCATCGATTTTTGAGACCATTTTATCGAGTTCTTAGAACTTTTATCACCTGTTTTTTTAGAGCGAAGCGTAAGCGAAGCTCTGTTAACAGTCGACAAGTGTAATTCGATGACCGCATAAAACTTTTGACACGTAATAGTCACAACAATGAAAATTTGCACGTGCATGCGCATGACCATGGTGATGGTCAAGAAAAAAAAATTTTTCAAATCTGACCTACCATCGAGGAATAATCACCCTTCAATTGTTCCCATAGGAATGCATTGAGAAAAACGTAAACAAACATTGCGCGTGCAAATAGAATTTTTGACATACAAAATACGGCGAAGCCCTTCGCAAATTTTGCTCTGCACATTCGATTTTTAAGGCCAAATTTCAAAGTTCTTAGAACTTTTAACGATATTTTTTCGATTTCATTGCATTCTTGAATATTGAATCTACATTTTGAGGTATATATTGTAATTCTAAGTGCTGTAAAAACAGCGTAATCACAATATCTTTTTGGTGTGGTTGTCGACATTGTCTACTCGCCAACTGAAACTCGCAACCACTTGAATGAACTGCCGATGTGCATTCTCGTCAAATTCGCAACCTATACTGGACCAACATTAACCAATGAAGCAGTTCCCATTTTACCGATCGCCGTTGGCTTCAAAAAAGGAGGAGTATCTTGTACGCGTAAGCAATTTCCGCTTAAGTTAGCCTATGCAATCACCAGACACAAAGCACAAGGAATCACTGTTGATAAAGCAGTCATAGACATTGGTGATTCAGAATTTGGACTTGGCTTATCGTACGTGGCATTTTCACGAGTGAAGACCATCAACGGTTTATTGATCGAACCGGCATTTGCAAAGCCGCGGTTGATTAATATCAACAACCATGCATCGTGGAAGGTTAGGCGTGAAGAACTTGCCAAATTACGCAGTTTAAAATGAAATTATTTCAACAATAAAAATTAATATCAATTTAAAGAATTTAGTTAGTCATTTTCTTAACAATCAATAACGGTTCGCTCTAAATTATTGGTCAAGAAAGCGATTCGCGAGTCGCAGTCCGCCCTAGTTATTTCCATACAGTGTACACAAATACGAATCAGTATCCAGTATAATTCACTATTACGTAATGCTGAAAATTAGGCAATATTGCAAACAAGAAAATGCTATGCTTGGTAGAGAAGTAAGGAACAAGCGAAAACTGTCGAAATTCCACAGCTAACATATTGGAGGGTCTCCAGTAACTGTGACCTAGAGGCTTGAAATTTTCTACACACGTAGGCCCAGTGCCGTACCCAGCAGGGGGGGGGGGGAGGCAGAGGGGGCTGCAGCCTCCCTTCCGAAATTGGCCATCATGTCAACTAAATCTGTAACATGCGGGACGCTCTATTGGCCCCCCACCACTCACCCCCCCTACGAAAAAAATTTCTAGGTACGGCCCTGGTAGGCCCTATACAGAGGACGGTGCGAAAAATATAGCGAACCCTCTTGGGTGGCCCGAGGCCCCTCAGGGGCCACTTGTATGAATTTCATGGTTCCTTTTTTATCACAAAGAGGGCAAGAATCCTGAAATTTCGTAAATTTGTAGTGCGGTTCTAAAAAAATAAAACCAATATACAAGAAAAGTGATATAAGTTTCTAGGGCCCCGCCGGAATTCCCGAGGCCCCAAATAACATTGAAACTGTAACATTTGAACGGAACGACCTAGGAACCTGAAATTTTTAGTGTAACACTAAAAAATATAGCAAATATACACTGAGTGAGCATATTATTAGACTATCCTGTCAGTATCTCGTTGGGCCACCTTTTGCCTTTAATATTGCGGTGATTCTTCGTGGCATTGATTCCACGAGATGTTGGAAGGTGCTGGGAGGAATCTGACACCATGCCTGATGGATAGCACTCTCTAGTTGTGCTAGATTGGACGGTGCTGGATCTAGCCGTCTGATGGTTCGTTCGACTTCGTCCCACAAATGCTCAGTTGGAGTGAGATCTGGGGATTGTGGGGGCCACCGAAGTAAGGTAAAGTCCCTCTCATGTTCCTGGAACCACTCCTGCACAATACGAGCTCTGTGGCATGGCGCATTGTCTTGCTGGAAGTAGCCATCTCCATTGGGGTACGCCATCAACATGACAGGGTGGACTTGATCGGCGACGATACGGAGGTAATATGTGCCATCCAGACGATGTTCAACACGTATTAACGGACCCAACGTATGCCAGGAAAACATTCCCCAGACCATAACACTGCCCGCATCGGCCAGAAGGGCTGTACTCATGCATGCGGGGTCCATGCTTTCGTGCTGTTTCCGCCAGATTCTCACGCGGCCGTCTGCATGATGTAACTGGAATCGTGACTCGTCAGACCACATGATTTGTTTCCACTGCTCGATAGTTCAGTCCTTGTGCTCCTGAGCGAATTGGAGTCGTTTCCGCATGTTGGCTGCAGACAGCAAAGGTGTGCGGACAGGTCTTCGGCTTCCATATCCCATGCGATGCAGTGTGCGGCGGACAGTGCATACAGAGACCGTTTTGGAGGACCCCTGATTAAGGTCAGCAGTGATTTGATGCACAGTTGCCTTTCTGTTATCCTTTACCAGTCGTGACAGTCTCCGTTCTGTCCGATCATCAACCATCCGCGGGCGGCCACATTGCGAACGTTCAGACCCCGTCTTCCGGCTAACCGTCCAGTCTTGAAATACTTTAACGACGGCTGCTCTTGAGCACCTCACGAATGCCGCTGTTTCGCTGATACTCGCTCCATAGCTCCGAGCACCTACAATCATCCCGCGTTCGAAGGTTGTTAAATCGCGTCGTTTACCCATAGTTGAAGAATGGAAAACGTCTACTGTTGTCGACGACACTCAGCTTCCCTTTTTATATTGGTCCGGCCCGCTAGCAACATTGTGGCGACGTCCGTGCGCGCATTTGCATAAATAAGTCAGGTGGTCATAATAATATGACCACTCAGTGTACAAGAAATGTGATGTAGGCCTATGGGGCCCGCCAGAAGACCCCGAGGCACCAAATACAATTGAAGCAATAACATTTGAACGGAAAGGCCTAGGAACCTGAAATTTTGTATATTCATAGTGTGGTACCAAAATAATATTCCAAATGTACAAAAATGAATTATAGAGCCCCAGCAGAGCCCCACAGGCCCCAAACACAAGCAAAGCTACAACTTTTAAACAAAAGGTCTAGAAATCTGAAATTTTGTTTATACTTATAGAAAATTACTTAAAAATTTAGCTAATATACACTAAAAACTGGTATAAGGCTCTTGGGTCTCTACAGGGGCCCTAAGCCCCCAGTCACATATCAAGCTATAACTTTTGAACCGGAAGTCCAGAAATTTGAATTCTTGCATATTTTTGGTGTGTTACTTAATATTTTAGCTCTCATACACTAAAACTTATATAGTCCTCTGGGGCCCTGGCAGGGGCCCTAAACACAAACAGAGCTATAATGTTTGAACGCAAAGGCTTAGAAATCTGAAAATTTGTATACTTACAGTAGTTTCCTAAAAGATTTAGCTAATATACGCGAAAAGCTGGTATATAGCTCTTAGGTCTCCACAGGGGCCCTGAAGCCCAAATCACAAATAAGCTCTAACATTTGAATAATAAAAAGGCCTAAGAACCTGAAGTTTTGTATATTTACAGTGCGTTACTTAAAAATTATAGACAGTATACAAGGAGACTGGTATAAGCCTCGGAGCCCCTGGCGGCCTCAAATACAATTGAAGCTATAACATTTGAACGGAAAGGGCCTACGGTCCTGAAATTTTGTTTAATCATAGTGTGGTAATTAAAAATTTAGCTAACCTATATTAAAAACTATATAAGTCTCTTGGCAGGGGCCTTGCGGCCTCAATCTCAAATTAAGCTATAAATTTAAAACCAGAAGTCCAAAAACCTGAAATGTTTTATATATATAATGTTGCTTAAAATTTTAACTATTACACAATATAATTGATATAGTCTTCTGGGGGCTCGGCAAGGGCCGCGAGGCTCCAAATACAAATCAAGCTATAACTTTTGTACGAAAAGGCCTAAGAACCCGAAATTTTGTATTTGTGCCCCACCCCTTTATTATTATAGTCACGAGCCGCTACTGCTCGTAACATTGTGATGCTAAAACCCTTTTATGGTTGGATAACGATGCCTGAACTGATTTTTTAACAATTATAAGCTATACATTGTGTGTTAACGTTACATTGTGTCACATGTATTTAAGCTATAATTTGGAGTAGCGCAGTGGAAGTTAAATGACATGCAACAGCGCACGAAATTAGAGTAAAATAAAGATAAAGTTTATTATAAATGATGTAAATATAGCAAAAGATAAAGAGGAGTCGAATGGGCTCCCTTTGCAAAAATAGATATGATAACAATACACAAAAATGCAATAAGTATCAGTCAAAGATATACATGAACAGTTTAACTTTACCGCACCTTGGTGCGAGATAAATTCAATTAAAAGAAAAAGCTTAAATTAATCCCAACCTTCAAGGACCGTTTGGCCTAGAAGTGAAAAACATCAGAGGCTTAAATGTAAGCCTTTACATTACACTTCAGCTAGTAACCTAACCAAAGCTTACAAGCTAAACAAATGAATACGACGATTAATGTCTAAAAGACTAAAAACTGTAATTACTAAATTCACATAAAAGTAAATTACCTCGAAGGCTCTAACGTAAGCCTTTACAATTATAATTCAGCTAGCAACCAACACAAAGCTTACAAGCTAAATAAATGAAAGCCACAATTAATGTCTAAACGACCAAAAACTGTAATTACCAAATTCACATAAAAGAAATAGCATAAACCGCTAAAGCAATGAAAACAATTAGCTTATTAACTAGCTAATTAAAATGCTTAACACCCGACACTGATATAGGTCAAAATAGAAATAGCAAATTGACTGGGTTGGTCCCTAGAACACCTAAAAAGCGACCAGCCTCCAACTTATTCGTTTTAAGCAAATAGAAAACAATATGCCAGACAAACGCTTAAACAACTTACATCTAATAGAAATTAATTGAACAGTTACAGAAATTTACAGTAACCAATCACATAAATTTCACAGCCACCTTAAGAGCTTACATAAGCACAAAGCGGCGCACTCGCCCTCAAAGTTCCAACTTTGAGTATAAGTGAATGAGTTCATTAATTCATGAAAGTCACAACCGAGTAAATCAAATGTCCGTGAAGTCCAAAATCAAATTAATTAAAATTAGGTCAATATCACAGATAAGCGTTTGTAACGGAACACAAAGCTTAACTTATGGGAAAGGGTAATTGCCTAAACAGCTTAATTACTCTTTTAACTTAATGCGGCGCACATAAAAACTTAGCTACACCTAATTATGGTGAAACCAAAATCGTTGAATAGATACGCCCGCATTCCACAGGGCCATAGTCCATACACTATTGTGTTCCTGTGCAGTTCCCGGCGACTTAGTTCTTTAAAGGCTTTTCTTAACAAACCAGCTTTAGAGCTCACATTAAATAACGCACTTACTGTTGCGTAGCAACGGTCGCCCACTGAAGCTCTCGGGGCACGGGGAAGAAATGCAAACGCTGTCGACGGACACCTTTCACTCCGTCGCCTCCCACGCTTTGCGTCGGCGTAAACCTCCGCCTGCTTGCCTGCTCCGTACGACGTGGCGTTTTCCAACGAAGCGGTTGACGGCTCCGTAGTCGTCTTCGTCGACGTGGCAGCTTGAGGTTCCGCCTTCCTGCTCAGTCTAGCTTCCTCGCACGACGTGGCGTTATCCGACGGCGCAATTGTCAGCTCCGTAGTCGTCTTCGTCGTGGCAGCTTGAGCTTTTTCCTCCGCCCGCTTAGCTTCTCCGCACGACGTGGCGTGATCCAACGAAGCTAATGCTGGCTCCGAAGCCGTCTCCGTCGTGGGGGCATGAGCTCGTTCCCACTCCCTGGTCCTGCCGAAAGCATGGCATTCTCTCTGCCATTCAGCAGCCTTCGTCGGGAGCTTTTGTTTCCTTAGACCTCTCTTGGTCGTCGCCAAACTCTCTCTGTCGATCTCTCTCGTCTCTTTGCTCGAGCCCGCACTCGCCAGACTTCCTCCTCTCTCATTGGCTCTTGCGAGAAGATGCTCTAAACGACGCTGATGACGTCGCCTCCGTTTTCGGCCGGAATTGTAGATTGTTCTCGATTGAAAACGAGCATCTTTGTCATCGGAATTATTAACAAAATTAATATTCCGTGACACATTGTGTGTTAAGTTTATTTAATATTAAACATTATAAACATTTGTAAAACGATGTATTTTCTTCTTCTTCTTCTTTACCCCAGAAATACTTCGCATAAACAGCTCATTTTGTATCAGGTTTTTATTACCATGTTTCCATTATAAATGATCTAGTCTGAATTCTAATTACTATGTTATAAAAGCAATGTACCGTATTAAAGAATATTTCTTTACTTATTTAAAAAATTTACAATATTGTCGATACAAGTCGAAGACATCAATGACGTATATTAAAGACAGACTCCGAATCCTGTTGTTAACAGCACCACCAAAGTGTAGCAAATTGAAGCCATGATAGTCTGGGCATGAGTGAGCCGTGTAGTTAGCTGTCTGGCTGCTTTGTTTTTGACGACTTTGGGCCCGAGGAATAATTAGTTCAAAATCATTCCTCAAAGTTGTTCTGCGTACAACTGTTCAAACAGACACGAAAAAGGGCCAGGAATCAATTTCCACAAGCAAAAATCAAAAAATATGTGACTGAAATGAAAATACATTACTGAAAGATGATCGAAACGAAATTGAAGTTAATCAAAACTAAATAGAAATTGAAACCATTATCGAAAAATGGTTTATAAAATATAAAAAAATCTTGTAAACATTCCAAGGAGGAGCTTTAGCAGTGAAGCAGAAATACATTTATACATTCATTAAAAATAAATTAACCCGAGTAGGATTAGTAAAGTTGCAGATCCTGCGGTCATCTATTTTTACCTCTTTTATCTGCACTTTTTACCTCTTCCCAAGTTTTTTTTAATAAAAAAAATGATTTTCTCGAACATAATATGTAGAAAATGTAACAATCTTGTATCTTCTTTCCTTTCTCATCATTTCAGAACATCTGATATATCACATGCCATATGTTGTTTTCATAGTTCTAAGGGCCAAGTGACTGCCACCCCCGCAAATCCGACCCCACTGGACTTCTGCTACTAGGCCGTTTGTTTTCCCACCAGTGGCAGCCATATTGTTGCCAGTCATGTGATTGGGGCGGAGCTATGAAATCGGACTTCATAGTATTGTAGATCTTGCCTAGAGGAATCTAGATACTGAATTTCACGCCTTTACGTACTTAAATAGCACATAGATATGTTGCCCTCTCTGAATCCCACCCCCGTAATTAAGTGTACCAATCAAAACCAAACTAAATAGTGCAGATGGGCATGCCCATAGGAAGCTACATTCCGAATTTCAACGTTCTACCTCAAAAAATGTAGAAATTATGAGGAGGACGGACTGACATTATAAAACCAATAAAATCTTGTAAACATTCCAAGGAGGAGCTTTAGCAGTGAAGCAGAAATACATTTATACATTTATTAAAAAGAAATTAATACCCGAGTAGGGTGAGGGAAGTAGCAGATCCTGCGGTCATCTATTTTTAACCCTTTATCTGCACTTTTTGTCTCTCCCCAAGTTTTTTAATCAAAAAAATTGATTTTCTCGAACGTAATACGTATAAAATGTAAAAAAACCTTGTTATCTTCTTTCCTTTTTCATCATCTCCGAACGTATGATATATAACATGCCATATGTTGCCATAATTCTAAGGACCAAGTGACTGCCACCCCCGCAAATTCCATCCCAATGGTACAAATGGAGCTAAACTTATGAAAGACCGACATAATAAAACCAATAAGTTGCTCCATTCTTCCGCTACTTAATAATTTAAACTGTGAGCACGGAGCAATATTACTCTTATTTCGTGCGTCGACAAAGCGATATCACGTGCGCGCGCCGATGTCAATAATGCTTAAAAGATGAACAGAAAGTAACAATATATCCCTTCTTGACAAATCGATTGTTATATGACATGCCAGTATCTTTGAATTCTCTACACTCACTGTTTTAGCACGTGAATTCGACGTGAAGGGTTCCACGAAAAATTCTGAAAAGTTGATATGGCCGAGCTAAGACTTTGTTGGTCATATTTCTGAAAACAGAATTTGAAAAAGTTAATCCGTTTTCAAGTTATCGTTGAAAAGGCGGCCGGCCGGACAGACGGACGGACGGATAAACGTACAGACCAAGGGCGCATTCTTATAAGTAGCTTTTATGCTAAAGCTCCTAATAAGCGGCAACTGTTGAAGCCTTCTGTGTAAGCGTCTATTATTATTAGGAGCTTTAGCATAAAAGCTACTTATAAGAATGCGCCTTTAGTCTGTACGTTTATCCGTCCGGCCGTCCGCCGTTTGCACGATAACTTGAAAACGGATTAACTTTTTCAAATTCTGTTTTCAGAAATACGACCATCAAAGTCTTAGCTCGGCCATATCAACTTTTCAGAATTTTTCGTGGATCCCTTCAAGTCGAATTCACGTGCTAAAACAGTGAGTGTAAAGAATTCAATGATACTGGCATGTCATATAACAATCGATTTGTCAAGAAGGAATATATTGTTACTCTCTGTTCATCTTTTAAGCATTATTGACATCGGCGCGCGCACGTGAAATCGCTTTGTCGATGCACGATTGCTCAAGTGCTCATAATCTATAAGCTTATTATTAAGTAGCGAAAAAATGGAGCTACTTATTGGATTTATTTTACACACGATTTGAATCACCCTTCATCATTTCTACATTTTTTGAGGTAGAAGGTTGAAATTCGGAATGTAGCTTACTGTGGACACGTGCACCTTCACTATTTAGTTTGGTTTTGATTAGCCCACTAAGGTCGGAGTTTTGGATGAAAATTAGAGGGGATCAAAAGGTCTAGGTGTATTTTTGCATATAAAGGAGTGAAATTCGGTATGCAGATTCTTATAAGCAAGATCTCCATTCTATAAAGATTTTTTTTCCCGAAGTATCCATGCCTTCCCGACTCGGTGGCGGAAATGCATCGAAAAGATGGGGACTACATTGAAAAATAATGTACCAACTTTGTCTATAATAAAATCTTGTAAACATTCCAAGGAGGAGCTTTAGCATTGAAGTAGAAATTCTTTTATACATTTATTAAAAATAAATTACCCCCCTCCCCGAGTAGGAGAAGGCAAGTGGCAGATCCTGCGGTCATTTATTTTTACCCCTTTATCTGCACTTTTTATCTCTCACCAAGTTTTTTAATCAAGAAAATTGATTTTCTCGAACGTAATATGTATAAAATGTAAAAAAAAATCGTATCTTCTTTCCTTTTTCATCATTTCCGAACGTATGATATATAACATACCATATTGTCATAGTTCTAAGGACCAAGCGACTGCCACCCCCGCAAATCCGACCCCCCTGGAACAATTGGGCCTAAACTTCATAGTACTGTAAATCTTGCCTAGAGGAATCTGGATACCGAATTTCACGCCTTTACGTACCTAAATAGCACATAGATATGTTGCCCTCCCTGAATCCCACCCCCCGTAATTCCGACCCCAGTGTACCAATCTAAACCAAACTAAATTCCGAAATGGGCATGCCCATAGTAAGCTAATTCCGAAATTCAACCTTCTACCTCAAAAAATGTAGATATTATGAAGGGGTAAAAATTATAAAACCAATAAGTAGCTCCATTCTTTCGCTACTAAATAATATTGATTATGAGCACTTGAGCAATCGTGCGTCGACAAAGCGATTTCACGTGCGCGCGGCGATGTCAATAATGCTTAAAAGATGAACATAAAGTAACAATGTATTCCTTCTTGACAAATCGATTGTTATATGACATGCCATTATCTTGGTATTCTTTACACTCCCTGTTTTTTTAGCGCGTGAATTCGACTTGAAGGGTTCCACGAAAAATTCTGAAAAGTTGATACGGCTGAGCTAAGACTTTGCTGGTCATATTTCTGAAAACAAAATTTAAAAAAGTTAATCCGTTTTCAAGTTATCGTGCAAACGGCGGACGGCCGGATAAACGTACAGATCAAGGGCGCATTCTTATAAGTAGCTTTTATGCTAAAGCTCCTAATAAATGAAAATTTCATGGCTCGTACATCGAACAACGCAGAGCACAAAATATCGCAGGAGGTAATGGAAGTTGCCGCCTTTTGCTATTTTTAATCTGTCCATTCGTTGCTGTGTGGAGGATAATGTTCTATTCAAAATCGTTCACAATAATGATTTTTAAGTTGCACGTATTGATCAAGATATATCTTTAATTCGGGCTTGGTTTAGTCATCGTGCTCTATAAATTTGATCAACAATAGTAATTTCTAAGGAATCTACTGAGAGCATTTACTTTTGACTCTGGTCTTAATCATCAGATAAATAAAGTTATAACGGAATTAATAAAAAGATGTTTTTTTGATGAAACATCTAAAATCTTTTTTAACAGAAAATTAGCTATGTATGGAACTGAATTAGAACTGAGTTGAAGGTTTTTGATGGTTGAACTTGAAGTACTTGATGAATCTGGTAGTTGGTGGATGATATTCTCGATATTCCTAATAGATTAATGGTTTGGGAATTATTGCTTGTTGAATATTTTGGAGGAATATATTCCCACGCGTTCAATCCCTTCATAGCTACAACGACGAGTGCGTATTTCACAGCCCCGGCTATCTTAACCTGCTATATATCAGCTACACGTGCAGCCAGTAAGAACTTTTGCTCCACTTCACATCAATGACTAGACACCGGGAGCATCATTTGCCCATTGCAGGTTCAAAACACTACAGCAGAAACTCAGTAATCTTGTCTATCTATACATACAGGCTTAATGAATATCCATTGCATCTTCTGTGTTACAACACATAGATATTTGTATGCATGCAAGGTTACCAGGGCTCACTGCCGACTGGCGCTCGACGACACAGGGCCATTACGAAGCAGTACATCACAACAGGGAGCTTAGGCGCTGGTTAACGCCACATTATTCCAAAACCCATAGCAATTCTGCGGTTGCGGCTCCATTAAAAAAAAAGGAAAGAGGTCGCTCACCATTTACCTATAGTATAGTGTTCCAAGTTTTACCTATAGCAGCTTCGCTGCATGACGTGCGCAATCATATTCGCGGTGTTCGATTCGGCTTATGCAATAACAAAGGAACATCAACGGTTTATCTTAGATGAATGATAGTCCCGGGTGCATATCACGGCAAGTATTCTAATGTACCATACATTATTGAATCAAGGCGTATTTAATAGTGCATCATTACAGTCATAGATTTTAAACAACAGTAAAAGGAAAAATCTCCTTCGGACCAGCTGTAGAAGCCCACCCGTTTAGATCGCCTCAAGGCAAACATCTCCCCATCTTCTGCAGGAAATTGTAGAATTACTGTAAACAAATTTTGAGTTATTATTATTTAACTTCTTGGGATTGTTATGTTTAGCTACAACTGTAATTATCCCGGGCAACGCCGGGTGCCTCTGCTACTAAAAAGATATATAAAACAAAATTCCAAAGTAAACACTTAAGAAGTAAAACAGTACCATCAGTTCCCAGAAGTTTATCCGGCAACAATGCTGGCCTCAAACGATCATCACTGATACGTTTTATTTCGCAACAACATTAGTCAACAATAATACTCACGTCAAACAAAGAGCTATTTAACGCTAAACCGAAACATAAAAATTCCCAACATGAACTGTCCAAATGGAACACCTTTTCTTTACATGACACACTGGATCAATTAAATCAACATAAAAATCAATAACATACCCTTTTATAAGGCACTATGGATAGACAAGATAAAAAAAACAACGCAATTACCCAGCCACAACCCAAGAAACAATAGGTGCATCACCTTTGTGCCTACGCCAGACAGAACCCGAAAAAAATGACATAGAATGTCACAATATAGTTGAAATAAGTTTTCAAAGTAACTTCTGTCATCATCAGTTTATACATTTTTCAATTACTTAAAATTATAATTAAAAATGTATAAACTGATGATAACGAGTTAAATATTCTTGAAAACGTTCTTTTTAACTATACGGCTGTGTATAAATATCCTAGACAATGGAATTCCTCCAATTCCTCTGAAAATATTTAACAAATAGTTTATCCCCAAAGCATCAATCTACAATCTTCCACAATAGATTTTCCGCCAATGACCAGATTTTCTTCCAGTACTTCGAGTTCAACCATCAAATCCAGTGGTAACCGGACAATTCAGTGGTATCCGGACAATTGCCCCCTGGACAACCTCCGCCCGGACAACCGCCGCCCGGACAACCGCCACCCGGACAACTGCCACCGAGGACAATTGCCACCCAAAATGCCTAAGTCACAACATTCGAATCTCCACCCTTCCCGATTATTCCATTCGATGGCTTTTAAATATGTTATTCTATTGTGCCTTTTTTGTGGTGATTTCTTCATTAAACTCCATTCCTCGTTTTCAATTACATAAAATTTATAGTATGTAAATTAAGTCAGACAAATTTGAGAGATTTCGAAAAATTATCATTGGAGTTTTGTACATAATCTTTTGTGCTATAACTTCATCATCATTTAGATAGAGTCGGAATAAAAAAAAATTTCGACTATAATAATAAACATTTTTTATTATCATTAACTGAAAAATGCTGCAGCAACTTATTGGAATTATAATTCACAAAATTTAAGTTTGTTTAAATTTTGAAAAAAAAAATTATTTGCACTTTTAAAAAGGTTTCATCAAGTTTAATAAAAAATATTTAGGAGAAGGTGGATTTTAAATGGGGGATTGTAAGCGAGGGTAGGACCCCCCCCCCCAGTTTTGTAAGAATACAAAACCCCCAAAGTTCAAGGGAGGCAAAAAGAACCCAAGTACAAAATCCCCAGAGTAAAGCGCAGATACAAAACCCCAAGGGGACACAAACTCCAAATGAAGCCTTAATTTTTATAAATTTTTTAATAATTTTTAGATTATTTTTATCGAGTTATCCGAAAATTTACTGAAGTTCTTTCCTTGTCTTTTAAAAAAATGTTTTATTTACTGAATGAAAATTTTTCTAATCTAGTTAATTGTTCTTATTACGGGAATTATTCGTACATTCGGAATAATTTGACCTTCCGCCACATGGACTTATGCCGCAAATATAAAAATAAGTCGGATAATAAATTGGTCATAGTATTGTATTTCTTAATGAAATTAATGGACGCTTTACAATACATGGTTGAATTGCTGTCAACATTTTAATAAATGAAAATGAAAACATGTCAGCGCCACTGATTAGCACTATACAAAATATCTTTAAACATTTAGGTCTTAGTTTGTAAATATAAATACATGGGACTGTTTATTATAAAAATATAAAAACAATATAAATAGGTTCGTCTCTTGACCCCTCATTTTTTTTCCTTCATACACCCCCTCCCATGTTCTTTTTCTTTTATCTCTCTCTTATTGTATTTTATCAAGAACAGATGAACTCACCCTCGTTTATACTTTTGGTTAATTTTCAGTGTTAACTTCTGTTCTAAGACGCCAATATCATTCAACTTTTAAATTGTTATATGTGTATCCAAATAATTTTTTTATTCTATATTAGATTTATTAACGAATAGCTGATGAGTAGGGTTAGGAAGCTTAGATCCTAAAAACATGTAAAATATGTAGGTTCATATTCCCTTAAAATTACTGAAATATTCGCTTTAAATGCATAAATATTCTCTTAAAATGTAAGTACTTCTTAACAAACAAATAGGTATGAATAATTATAAATTTCATCATTTTATTAATTTCGAACATTACAATGACTAACAACGTTTA
Organism: Rhysida immarginata; assembly: GCA_023313115.1. Lineage (NCBI taxonomy): Eukaryota > Metazoa > Arthropoda > Chilopoda > Scolopendromorpha > Scolopendridae > Rhysida > Rhysida immarginata. Next base: position 431,656 of record JAHWFO010047922.1, on the reverse strand, counting down.
GCTTCACGTTTTCTGGGGTGAACCTCTGCCGATTTGAACCTTTGCAATTAGTTAGTTCGATTGATAATGGGGAAGAAAGAGAAAAAATAGAAATCTATATTAGCAGTTTTTCGGAGAGCATACAGGCAAAGTTAAAATTAGAAAAACATGCTAGATTGGAAAATGTCATGGACTGAGAAAATGATCTTTCTTTTAAGTAATAGGGGCTTTGGAAAATACAGCAATTTCTTCTGGTCTGGGATACAACATTTTCTCCAGATAAAATTTTTGAAATTAATTGTACTACACTTCAACTTGTTTTTTTTTTTTGTTTTTTTTTATCACGAACATCTTTTAGCTTTGCGTGGATGAGTAATTGTTTAGGTGAAACTGGCACTGATTCGATTGCTTCCACAACCTTCAACACAATAGCAACTTGCTTTATGAAGAAGCAATCCTTCCAAATTTTTTATGCTGTCAAAAAAAACTCGTTCTTACATACATGTGTAGAGTTCTGTTGCGTACTCTGATCTTGATTCTCCTGTGGTGATAGGGACTGTAGAAGCAAAGTTTGCTTATGCATCTTCTCCATGCGATGTATTCATGCTAAGTGAGTGGAAGTGTTTAAATGTTGTAACATTTGTGATCTTTTTTCAGCAGTTATGCTTTTGTAACAGCATTTGCAGAAAAGAACTCTGCCATCTGTTGAGAACACGTCTCCAAATTCTTGGACTTACTGCTGGCATTTTGTACGTACAGATCTCTTCTCTTTTGGCATGGTTGACTTTCAGTGGAGTATAGCTATAGCAGATATTAAAATAATATCACAAGAAGCCAATTGGCTTCTCGGGTGTAGGACAAAATGCAATCAAAATATGCCTTTTAGGTCAGATAATCCCAAATATGTTACAAACCATTAAATATGCATTTTGAGGTCTTTATAATTCTTAAACTAGAATACATATATTAAAAAAACACGTTTTTATGCATATCTCTTAGCACTGAAACCGTAAACAAAATATGTTTTTACCTAAGGTTCCTAACCCTACTTATAAGACATGAAGATACGTTCTCCGCGCATTTAAGGCAGTCAGGAATATCACTGTTTAGGCATATATCGAAATAAATGTTGCCATTCTGGAGTCACGGGCTATCAGAGTGCTCAGGACGAAACACTTCAAGCACTTCCCCAAAGTCTGACATAAAATTCCGAATATGCCCCTTGGAGATGAGTGGTGGCCATGGTCGGCATTGTAAAGGTGGATGGTGGTATTGCCCTCCTTTACAAATTCTGCATTTACAAAGCATTCTCGACTCGGTCGAGTAGAGTCTATGTAAGACCAACAAAGCGTGGTCGTCCGACGCCAAAACAGGGAGTAGGCTCATCTGTGACTGCCATGACCAAGCATTCCATGGCCACAAGAAAAATAAAGTCTTAAAATGTTCGGGGGGAGACATAATCTCCCCCAGAGGTCACGGGGGTGGGGGGGATGCTCGACGTAAAAAGTATTAAAAAGTCACAAACCAGTTCACAAATTGTCACAAAACAGTTTAGAAATAATCACCGAGGGTTCACAAAGTCACTATTGTAACGCACGCTAACCTAACGCTCTTCTCTCTAACTCCTTTCCTTTCTCGTTGCTCGCACCTCGCGTTACCTTCGCCTCTTGCTTTTTACTTGCTTCGCTGGATTCTGGGTTGATTATGCAAAACCTACCCTCCAATCGCCGTACGAGTATTCCTTCCTGCTCTCCGGCTGGTTCGACTTCGCTTTGGAGAAGAGCCGTGAATCGAACTTTCATGTATGGAGGATTCCTGGCTCAATGCCAAACAATCAAAACTATTTGTTTTGCTCTCTTCTCTATTTTGATAGCCTAACAAAAATCTTAAAAAATTTTATATTTCTACACAAAATGACTGTCTTACTTATATGAAATTCATTTAAAGTATTTATTTTTATTTATCGTATTATATATAAAGAATAAATAAATAAATGATTTGCCCCCTTACCGTGGGTCAGGGGTTTGGGTGCTTCAGGGATTCTGTGAGCTATGCTGGTTGTAGCATGGCTACTTTAGGGTCACCCTTACCAGAAAGGTCATGGTTGAGAAGTGAGACGAAGAGTATCTAAACAAATATATATCTCATGATGTCTACGAATAAGAAAATTCATACTGCATCGGGTGTGGCGCAGGTTAAAGTCACCCGCGTTCGGGAGTTAGGCAGAGGCTCTCGTTCGAAAAATAAGCGACAGTCTCCCGGCTGTTATCTCGGAGCAATGCCTCCGAGAAGCCCCACCAGGGCACTCGCTATGCGCTTGGGGAAGCGGTCGGGGGCAGCGCATGCCTTTACCCAGGAGGAGAAACTGGTAAAGCGACAACGGGATCGGGTGCTGTCAATTGGCACTTGGAATGTATTCTCCATGACAGGAAAGGAATCAGAGTTAGTGGAGGAAGCCAAACGGTATCGACTGGATATCATAGGCATTACCTCTACGAAACGTCCGGGTTCTGGAACTGTGGACTTAGAAGGAGGGTGGAAGCTTTTCTACTCTGGTGTCGACCCTAACATGACTGCCCAGGCGGGAGTGGGGATACTCACAAGTCCCCGGCTGGCAGATTATGTTGCAGATTGGACCCCCTTAGGTGGAAGACTGTGTCTCCTGAGACTTCAGATAGGGAAACGGTCTCTCTCTCTCTATTCGTTGCATATGCTCCGAATGCAGTCACAGAGTACCCACTTTTTCTAGATGAAGTTGATGCTGCTCTTAGCAGGAGAGGGAGTGCAGATTCTGTCATCCTGATGGGCGACTTCAATGCACACGTAGGGGCTGATGACCAAACGTGGAAAGGCGTGATTGGGAGGAATGGTGACCCCGATTTAAATGCGAATGGGAGGTGCTTGTTGGATCTCTGTTGCAACAATGGACTTTCCATCACAAACACCTTCTTCCAGCACAGGGATGTCCATAAGTATACCTGGTACAGGGATGCAATGGACCAGAAGTCACTGATTGATTTTGTAATTGTTTCAGCTGACTTATTCCGATCAGTGTTGGATACTCGTGTGAGAAGAGGGGCAGAACTATCAACTGATCACCACCTTGTTGTCTGCACTTTGCGGTTCTCTGAATCCATGCCAACCAAGCGAAATACTAGGTTCAGACAAACTTGGCGCATCAAATGGGAGGCACTGGAGGATAGAGCTGTGAGGAAGACCTTTGCAGATAACATATCTTCAAGTTTCAAAGAACTTCCCAGTGATCGTGGTACTGTTGAAGAGGAGTGGCAGTTGTTTAAAACTGCTGTGATTACTTCGGCTGCATTGTGCTGTGGTCGTAAGCGGCTGAGTGTGGCGCAGGGCGGTGAGAAAAGGACTGCGTGGTGGAACGGTGAAGTCCAAGAAGCTGTCAAGGCAAAGAAGGAAGCCTATTTGCTATGGCTTGCAAATAAGTCAACTTCGAGCCGAGTGCGGTACACTGAGGCGCGAAAAGCAGCAGCAAAGACAGTATCAACAGCTAAAGCCAAGACCTGGGAGAAGTTCGGGGAGAAATTGGAGGCAGACTATGGTTCGGCAAACAAGGTGTTCTGGCAGACCGTGCGCCGCCTCCGTGGAAAGAAGTCTCTTTCATCACAAACTATTAAGAGTTCAGATGGGAGGCTTCTGAAAACGGAGGAGAGCGTATTGCATAGGTGGAAGGAATACTTTGCATCTCTTCTTAATCCGGTGACAACAACAACTGAGGCATACGAGGTGCACCTTGGAGCGGAGAATAGTCACGGTAGTATCACTGAAACAGAAGTCAGATGGGCAATTAAGTCCCTGAAGACTGGCAAAGCTGCAGGTGATGATGAAATCCGGTCCGAGATGTTAAAGGCCTTAAATCAGGATGGTATCCTGTGGCTGACTCGAGTGTGTCAGGTTGCTTGGATATCTGGACAGGCCCCTAAGCAATGGCAGACAGGAATTGTGATCCCTATCTTCAAAAAGGGAGACCAGAGAGATTGCAACAACTATCGAGGCATCTCTTTGCTCAGCATTCCTGGGAAAGTGTACGCTAAGTGTCTGGAGAAGAGAAGTCGGGAAATAGTCGACTCCAAACTGTCAGGGGAGCAGTGTGGTTTCCGACCTGGCCGAAGCACGACGGATCACATCTTTGCTCTAATGCAAATCTTTGAGAAATCCTGGGAGTATGCAAAAGAGGTCTACGCTTGCTTTGTGGACCTCGAAAAAGCATATGACAGAGTTCCTCGGGAGAAGCTCTGGCAAGTGTTGCAAGAGTATGGAGTGGATGGGCAATTACTGGTTGCTATCATGTCTCTGTACGAAAGCTCTGAGATGTGTGTCCGGATAAATGGCATTAAGTCAAGACCGTTCACCGTGGGTGTTGGACTCCGCCAAGGGTGCGTACTGTCGCCCATCTTGTTCATTATCTTTATGGACTGGATAGACAGGGGCAGCCGAGGCGATGAGCGTGTTTGTGTGGGCGACTGCCTGGTGGAGAGGTTGCTCTTTGCTGACGACCTTGTCCTCCTTGGGTCTTCTCGCACGAACCTTCAGCATGCACTAGACCGGCTTGCAGCCAAATGTGAAGAAGCTGGGATGAAGATCAGTGTGGCTAAAACCGAGGTTCTGGTCCTTTCAAGACAGCCTGCTCAGTGCGCTCTCCATGTTAGTGGAGCCTCATTGAGACAGGTGGAGAAATTCAAGTATCTCGGGATTGCATTCACGAGTGATGGACGGCAGGAGAAAGAATTGGATGCTCGGATCGGTGCAGCAAGCTGTGTCAGACGTGAACTGTGGCGATCCGTGGTAACGAAACGCGAGCTGAGTAACAAAGCTAAGCTCTCCGTCTTCAAATCCATCTTTGTCCCCATTCTCACCTATGGTCATGAGGCTTGGGTAATGACCGAAAGAGTGCGATCGCGGGTACAAGCGGCCGAAATGAGATTTCTGAGAGGTGTTGCAGGTGTTACCCTACTAGATAGAGTGTACAGCAATACAATAAGGGAATCTTTAGGTGTTGAGCCGCTACTTCTCCGCATTGAGAGGTCTCAGTTGCGCTGGTATGGCCACGTGATTCGGATGCCGCAAACTAGTCTTCCTAGGCAGTTGTTATTTTCCAAGCCGGTGGGTAAGAGACCAAGGGGTCGGCCTAGAACCAGGTGGCTAGACTACCTGGAGAATCTGGGTTCGAGTCGCTTGGATATTACCAGGGAGGACATGCGCCTGATGGCGGAAGATCGCGATCGCTGGAGATCCTCCATAGGGCTGCTGCCCCCGCGACCCTAACGGATAAGCGGGTTTGAAAAGTAAGTAAGTAAGTATGATTATCTATAAATATAAAGTACAATATTTATACTTATATATGTATGTTTGTCCATTTTTAAACTGTAACTTGAAAGTAGGTTATAAACTTGAAATTTAATACAAAGCTGTGTAATATTACCACAATGATGGAAAAAATTCAAAACTGGAGATAAGTCTCTCATAAACAGAAATTTAATAATCTATATATATGAAATAGACTTGGCTTATGTTTGTTTGGTTGTATGTGCGAACAGTCAGCTGGTTGTATTTGCGTCAACGATCGATTGGTCGTATTTGTATGTTGCATCAACAATGGTTGATGAAATTAATCCTTGTCGTAGCCGACGAAAAAGACAAGGCCCTGAAAAGTCACCTGGCCATCTTTTTTGTCGGCCACAATGCTTGTCTTAACGATTCACGTTTTAAGGGAAATAATTATAAAAAGGATTAAAACAATAAATAAATATATAAATAAAAATCACTATAATTTCTTTTCTATTCAAAACTTTGGAAAGATATAGGAATTTAATCTTAAAAAAGAGAATACAACTTTTAGGACATGCAGCTGCTCAAGCTTTTGCTGAAAAGATGAAGGTAGTTTCTCTAATGAGCCAATAACTGGAGAAAATATATTTCATGTGGTCTATCTAATGTAGTAACTTCCTTTAGAGAAGTTATAGATAATGTTTATCTAAACATATTAGAAAATTATAAAGATCACAACTGATTGTGTGAGAGGGCAATCCTTGCTGCTAAAACTGACAATGTATATATGAACACCCTCTTTCAGGACACGATTCCACGCTCTGTGACTGAATACAACTCTATTGAAACAAAGATGTTCATGGGGCTATAAACAGAGTTCCTTAACTCTCTCAGTCCATCTATGAAGCATTTTTAATATAGACAGAAATAATTCAATACTCATAGCCTTTCTTTAATATTCTAAAAAAAAAAAAAAAGAGTTAAGGATGCAGTGTCGAATTTTCCACGCCAAACCCAATTGTACACAAAACTCCAATACGAGCATTTTAAAGATTTTTCCAAAGTAAATATTTACTGTATTAATTCTAAGGATTTTCCATGTGTTCATACTCATATTCAAGTTCGAATATTGCAAAGTTTCACCAAACAAACAGCAATAAATAAATAAATAAATATCTACGTAAAACTGCCTATTTTTCGTAACACTTTTGCTTGTCAAGTTTGCATCATTCGTATTTTGGGTAGCATTGGTAATATTTTCCTGTAAGGATTCAATCGTACGGCGTCTGTTTCCGTACACCATTTCTATTTGATTAGGAAAAAATAATTTGGGTTTGAAAGATCCAGCGATCTCACTGGCCATAAATCTTTGGAAATGACACGTTAATGAAAAAAAATCCGATTGCTGCTATTGAGGTCATGTGACAAGTAACATGTCGTCCCATCTTGCTGTTTCAATTCAGTATCATCGAGCTACAAACTCCGCAAGAAATTCGGATACACCGATAAGTCAGCCGTTACTACTGCCGTTCCAGTATAATTCTTGGGTGATGTTTTGTGTTCGACATCATTCAGTGCATGAGCCATGAAATTTTTATTAATTTTCTACTAATCATTAATGAAAAATTAACAGTTCAATTTTCGTGTTTATAAGAATCACCCTTTATAATTAATCGATGAAAGCTCCGACACTTCATAGATTTAAAAAAGATGGGAATTTTAAGAGATAAATTTATGCTGAAATAACAAGCTCTTTGAAGGATATAAACGGCTTTGGCTTAAACCATAATCACTCAAACCTTCGAAAACAAATTACAAAGATATGATAAATAGGCCTATTAAGAATTCACGTATTTTAACCTAGCTTAAAAATTAGTAAAAATGATTTATTGGCCACCAAATTTCACTGGATGCCTGACGATGATACATCGTATGTGCAGAGGTTTATCTAATTCTGTGGTTCAGGAAAAATTATCACGAAAGTTCCCTTCAAGACCACCGGCAGGTGCTTGGATACAAAAAAAGATGAGCCCGGATATCGGAAACGACAGAGAAAATTAGACTCCCAATGTTAATGTGCGATCTAGCCTGCAGCACTCCAATTAAGAGATTTCCTTTACCGACCACAATTAATGGAGAAGCTGAAAGCTTGTTATCTGTCTACAGAGACATTAAAGGGAATAACGAGGGACTTGGATATTATTTATTTTAATTAAAGAGACCATGTATTTAACAAATTATTTTAGACTACAATTGTTGAATATGCGTAGCCGTTTCTAACGTCGGCATTCTGCCGAATCGCAAAGTATGTATCTTTTGTATTACTATCAAATAAAGTCAAAAAGCAATTTTAGTAATACTTAAATACATTGAGTTGAGTCTCCAAAAGCTTCGAATCTCGCTCGATTCGAGGGGAAAACGACGCGCTTGACCAGAACACGTCTATTCAGTCGCCATGTTGAAACAGAGTCCTTGATTGATTGATTCATTCTTTTTCCCAACGCGTTTCGCATTTCGGTATTTTCAGGAAAATTTAGATATTAATTTTTTTTAATTGACAGATATACATGTACACTGAACGAACAATTTATTACAGACACCCCGCTAATAGCGTATTACGCCTCCTTTAGCGGCGAGAACTGCCTGGATACGTGCAGGCATGGATTCAACAAGATGTTGAAAACGTTGCAGAGGATTAGCAGCCCAGGCTGACATCCTGCAAATAATTGGTACAGGTTGGACGGTAGTGTGAGAAGGCGTCGGATGGTTCTCTCCACTTCATCCCATAAATGCTCGATCGGCTGAGATCGGGCGACCGAGCTGGCCACTGAAGCAAGTGGAAGTCCGCGTCATGTTCCTCGAACCAGTCCAATCAATGCACGGTGACAGGAAGCATTGTCCTGCTGAAACTGTCCGTCACCACTAGGGAACACAGTCATCATGAACGGGTGCACCTGATAGGCAACAATTTTCAGGTAGTGTGTCGCATTCAGGGATGGTCTACGGATATCAGAAGACCCAGTGTGTCCCAAGAGAAGACACCACAGACCAGCACTCCTCCTCCACCAGCCTGTACAGTTGTTTGCTGACAGGATGGGTTCATGGCCTCGTGCTGTCTGCGCCAGATGAGCAGTCTGCCGTCCGCATGATGAAGTAGGAATCGCGATTCGTCGGACCAGGTGACCTTCTTCCACTCATCCAGTGTCCAGTGGCGATGCCTCTGTGCCCATAGCAGGCGCGCTTTCTTATTTTGTGATGACAGCGACGGCACCCGTACTGGCCGCCTGTTGTTAAACCCAGCTCGGTGCAGGGTGCGCCGCATCGTGTGCTCCGAAATGGGTTGTGATGCTCCCTCATTGAACTGCGCTGCAATTTGTTGGGCTGTTCCCGTCCTGTTGCTGTGGATGATGCGTGCCAGTCGCCGTTGGCCTCGTTCATCCACGGCCCTGTTTCGCCCGGAGTTGTGTTTCTATTGGAGGTTGTTTTTTTGCATAACTGTCATTCACGGAATACCCTTGACACTGTTGCACGGGAAAACCCGAGGGACTTCGTGGTTTGCGAAATGCTCAACTGCGCCCGTCGAGCTCCAACGATCATGCCACGTTCAAAGTCGGTCAAATCCTTGGATTTACTCATATTCAGTCCACTTCTGTTGCTGCCTGCAACTTGTGATCCAATGCATCCCTTTTATACACTGCTTCGGCCTGTTCCAATGTTTGGGCACAGAATAACACAGAACGGACAGCTTCACCGTTTCCCATGCTAAGCGATGGTAGTGAGCAGACGGTGACACCCTCCGACGCATGGGTGGAATTGCCGGCTCGTCAACCTGCGTTTCATTGGAGCTTGCTACGATTTTTTCTAGATTTTTAATTATTTCTCGGTTTGTAATTAACGTAAACTGTCCGGAAGCATGAAATGAATGACATGTAATCTTTCGGCGTCAAGAAAAAAAATATTTTCCACGGAGGAAAATAGATATTCGCCTAATTAAATGCTTGAGTCACTTGCTTAGCAATCAGCTGACTGGCTATTAAGTTTAGAGTATACATTTAAATCATTTAGACTTTACAAATGTATTAATATTTTACCGAAATATAGTATTTTCACTCACAAACTAATGTAATTTCAACAACAGAATTAATCTGACCTTCTATAATTTGTTTTTGACGTAGAATACGTCTTACGTTTCGAGACTAGGATGCCACGCTTAAATCGTGAATATCACGAAAAGTGTTGATCACGAAAACTTTAATAACACGAAAACTATTAATGATAGAAGGATGAACAAAGATGATATCGCATTCGATAGAGTATAGAACAAAGCATGTTGTAGACCGTCACTGACTGCGTGCTGACCTCACTGGCTGACGCAATCGCAGTGCAAAGTTGAGTCAGAAAATCTCTTCTATGGCGGATATTAAATTAGTCTAGCTCCGGCTCCCTTTGCGCTACCACGACGTTTGAGGTGTCATTTGTTTTATTTTTCTGCGCTTTATAAAATGGCTTAAAATTAAACCTCTATATTTAATAGTGTTCAAGATATCGGCCTTCAAAATGTGGAAATTTCGCAAAAATTACAGAATTTCCAAATTTATGCCTAATAAACAGGAGAAAAATTATAGAAACTGTCACAGGAAAATAGATCGCGAGATGGGGAATCCATGAAGATCCGGATGTCCGATGTTGAGTGTCAGTGGGCTCAGCAGGAACGCCTCAAAGTTAAGGCGCCGCGTTGCCAATGTGAACTATAGCTCGATACGTAAGCGCCAATAACTGAGAATTCGACGCAAATAACATGATGTGATAGAATTCAACATGGAGTGATAGAATTCATCCAGTGGAAGTCCATAACGAGCCATAACCGTCAACATTAACAGCATCTTCATCAGATATGATTTATGTACGGAGCAACATATATGCGAAAATTGGGAGACTGAATTCATATTTCGTTTTATATTCATAAACAATAAATTTCGATATTCATGTAATGTTTGTAATAGATTTTAGTTTGAGAAGGACTTGAAACACCCACGTAACAGTAGCGTGATCTGTTTGCTCCATCAATTTTATTAGTCCAATGTGAATGATATCTTGCTGTGTAGTCACTGTAGAACACATTTAAAACTATTAGACACGGTGTAGATGTGTGCATAAGAGGCGGGATGTAGTATCTTCTACCTCAACCCTTTGATCAGCCACATTTGTAGATTAATTGCTAACATTTCAACCTTTTGTCTAGAACAGACACAAAGCTAAGAAGAGACTTGCAGTGACGGAAAAAGAAGTTTTAAATGAAAATTCAACAGACTAAATCTATGAATCAAAAATATGATGAGAGACCGGCAGAATTAGATAGCATTAGTTAAACGGATTTTATTGCATGGTATACACAGATAATGAATATAAAACATATCAACAGAGAAGATGTTAATGACACAGATGGCTATGAAGCCACTGAACAACAAAATACTGATAATGAAACAACAAAATACGATGGAGCCCATGACATTTTCAGTTCAAACATCAATATATTTAGACGCAGAAACATGGGCACAGAGTGATTAGATACAGTCATTACAGCATCGATGACACAATCAATTACAAGCCTGAAATGGTTACATTGTTCTCTCCATTTCGCAATGAAGTTGTAGATGTATTAGATGTACACAAATTCATCCAACAGTACGATGCGAACGAGGTGATCATATGCCAAAAGGAAATAATAGGAAAGTAACAGATACACTGTAGATGCATTGATTGCAGAACATCGAGAAATGTGCAAGAAAGACGATGACATTGCAAACAACTTGAAAAGAGACAAAATGAGAGAGGAGTATACGGTTCCTGTTCACGGTCCGCTGTAGTGAAGGTGTACAAAGAATGAACAGCAGGGACAGAAATCGCGTCCCAACGCCATAACTGTAAAGGGTCACGAGCCATCGACTAACGGGGTGAACGGCACCTACGACGACTCGTAAAAGGTGACAGGAGAGTCACAGTCCATCAACTGACCACCAGATTCAACAGTGGTGCCAACAGGAACAGTTGAACGCACCATGCTACGGATGGGCCTGAATAGTCGACGCATGGTTGCTGCACCCATGTTGACCAGGGGTCATTGTCAACGACGCCTAGACTTTGCACGTGAGCACCGCCATTGAACCACAGACGAGTGGGCTAAGGTCGCCTTCTCCGACGAGTCAAGGTTTTTGCTCCATAAGATTGACGGGCGATGGCGAGTGCGTCGTGAACGAAAAGAGACTGCAGGAAGCTATTATGGGCCGGAAACGGGCTGGTGGGGGTTGTGTGAATGTGCGGGATCTTCTGTTGGGAGCAGTTAGGTCCACTGATTCGTCTAGAGGGCAATTTGAATGCCTGTGGCTACCTGTCAATAGTAGCGGACCAGGTGCACCCGTACATGCTCACGATGTTCCCCCAATGTGATGGTGTGTTCCAGCAGGACAGTGCACCCTGCCACAAGGCGCGTCTTCTTCTGGGTTGGTTCGAGGAATACTCTTCTGACTTTCGAGTGCTCCTTTGGCCCGCTAATTCGCCGGACATCAATCCAATCGAACATCTGTGGGAGCACCGTGATCGCCATGTACGGCAGCTGGACCCTCCACCTATGACCCTCTAAGCTCTGTGGACAGCGCTTTAAGCGGAACGGACTGTCATACCATCGGACACATACCGCCCACTTCTTGCGTCTATACCACGACACCTAGCATCAGTTATAGCGGCAAAGGGTGGCTACTCCCATTACTAAGCGGTTGGTCAAAATTCAGTGATATCACAATGTATTTACGGTAGAAATTAACCATGGAAACATTAAATCGATTCGGACATCGGCAGAATACACTTCGTAATGCTATTTATATCTTGTACGTCTGCTGATAAGGCTGCAGTAAACTTGAGCGGCAACACTGCGCACTCTTTATTTAGAATCACACCGCAGAGCAAAAGGGTCAGTTGATTGACTCCTAAGGTTTTACAATAATATCATCGCCTTGTGAAATGTATAATACGGAGGGTTGATTCAGATAAAATGAGACGACTTTAAACGCCGCGTATGACCTTGACGAAATGTGATTTGCATGACTCGTCCACTATTCATGGGGATTAGCTTTGTATACACTTGTTGCTGTTATTTGGGACATTTCGTGCTGAAACATGGCTTCCAAAATCACAGCTTTTTGGGAAGGATATATGTTTGGCCTTTCCGACGCTAACTTCAGTCTTTCGTGCATTGTGGAATTATGCAAACGAAATGGTATTGTAGTATCCAAAGCTACTGTGGGTCGAATAATCAAAAAGAACAAATTGCGACCATCTAATGAACGTGGACGAGCAGAGAAGCAGACCAGAAACAAGCCCCAGCCAACACGCCCAGCTCAGCTGGTGCGAGAAATCCGGTCTGCAGTGCTGAAAGAAAATCCCCCTACACAGAGAAGTCTAGCCCAAAGGAAAGGTATTTCACAGGCAACAGTCTCCAAAATAATTCATGACAATCTTGGGCTGGAGCGACGTCATAAAGCGCGCGGTCACAGACTGTCGGCCAGGCACGTGCAGGAACGATTCACCAACGCCAGAAAACTGTATGGAAACCATCTTCCAGGTGACCGATGGAAGTGGTTTATCTCCTTGGAAAGTCTAACAACTTTGGTTCTCATATCGAACACAAACGATGGTGGCGCCATGGTATTACACCATCGTAACAGAACTGCAAAGTCGCCTCATTTTATCTGAATCAACCCTCCGTAATTGATGAGATATGTATAGTCTGTTCAGACGAGTGATGTGCTAGAGTAATGGAATATTCTCAACAATCCTAACCAAGATCGGCAACGGTGAAAGATTGCTTCCTCAGGAGAAAGCAGTTGATTGAGAGAAGATTTAAAAGTAAACAATGGTGCATGGAAAATTTTCCCGATGTAGTGAGACTGTTTTATCGCAACCAGAGCGTTGATGCTCACAAGAATGCTTTCATGTGTAATAAGTTGTCATTGCCTGTAATGAAATTAGCGGTTATGGCCGCAGAAGTGAATTACATCCAGCAAGAATAAAACTACACAAGATGAGTATTGTCGAATTAGGAGGCTTGCCGTATCCTACATGCTTAGCTATTGACTCACCGTACATGTTGACAGTGAACATTGATGTGCACGATGGATTTGTAAACGGTGCGATCGGCATACTCACAAGGGACCGTAAAAACTGAAGCTAATTTTGAACGTAGACGACATTCGGCAAATACGAAGACAAGATCCTGGGATAAGTGCGTCACAAACATCAGCGGCAGACATCAAGGAGTTTCCGAGTTATAGTCATTTATTGTTTCATTATAAGTCCATTGAGTAAATCCGAAAATGTTCGAAATCATTTTTCTAGTTTTGTTTATTGATCCTGTGCTCGCTCCTGTACAACATGTGAAAGAGATTATTGTAGTGGATTATGGTTATGAGTTCGAAAAGAAAGAAACGAGGGAACAGCATCTACAATATCAGCGAAAATAATGCATCCGTCGTTTAGGATTACAGTTGCCAAATGAAGAAATAGGCACGAATCAAATGTATGCCACCTTTGATTTCCAAGTTCAAAGACAACATAAATGATGCTTTGAAATGGACACCGATCACTAAACGTACAGCGAACATCAATTTAGGTGGCACGTGCACATATCACAACAATATAAACTGGTTAATGTTAGGATTGAGTAGAGTAACCATTATAGATGGATTATATTTAACTAACTCAAAAGACTGTTGTAATTGCTATCTCACTGCAGGTAGTCAAGCACCTTCGATGAAAGAATTCAGAGACGAGTACGACAGATTGGAATCGCACATTCTGCTAATATTGACCAAAAGCGTTATAAATTTCATATTAAAAATACAAACAACGATACTGTTAGCTACAACAATGATGATAGTTTCTGTGAACAACAGAATATTGTTAGGTTAAGTGTTAGGTTTGCATTAGATCCGATGCACTCACCAAACATGGTGTAATAAGTTATTGTGTTGCGATCTTCAGAAATAATAACTCTTTAACCGAATGTGAACATATACTGACAGACTGGTCAAACCATAGGTTGACGCTGATATAGGTAATATTTGTGGTTCCATGACCGTTCAGAACATGACAAATCAGAACATGACAAATCAGAACATGACAATTCAGAACATGACAATTCAGAACATCACTAATCAGAACGCTGATAAATCAGAACTATGCCAAATCAGAACTGTCACAATTGAGAACAATGACATATCAGAACGTAGATAAAACAGAACAATGATTAATCAGAACTGTCACAATTAAGAATTATGACTAATCAGAACCTTGTTTAATAACATTATTTAAGGGGAGCTGAAGATAGTGTTGGGCATTATTGAAAAAAACAAACAAACGATATTTCAGTAATCGATTTCCCATTAAAACGATAAATATTTAATCGATTTTCATTAAAGTGATATCGATATGAAAATCGATA
>JAHWFO010047922.1:370126-411886 GCA_023313115.1 Rhysida immarginata | reverse complement strand
TATTAGATAGTGTTCAGCATCACAATAAGGCAATCTTTGGTGTTGAGCCACTACTTCTCCGCATTGAGAGGGCTCAGTTGCGTTGGTCACATAATAGACCAAGGGGTCGGCCTAGAACTAAATGGCTAAACTACATAGATAATTGGATTCGGGTCGCTTGGGTACTATCATTGATGACATGATCCTGATGACGGAAAATCGCGAGTGCTGTCCCCGCGACCTCAACGGATAAGCAGGTTTGAAAACAGCACCTTTATTTTTGTCAGATCCAGCTTCCTCCTTTACTTTCTTCAACTCCGGCATGGCTTTTTCCTTTAGTTTTATTAGATCTAGCATCACTTCCTTCATTACTTTCGTCATCTCCAACATCGCTCCTTAATAAGTAAACATTTTTCAGTTATTGTGACAGCGACTTATCTACTATTGGCAGTCCTGTCAGTTATCACAGTCCTATTACAGATGAAATTTTCTAATTATAATCGAATTTATAGATTTGCTTGTTGCGGCATCGTCGTATGACGGGCTTTAATACTAGTAAATTATAAAACTAATTAAATAATGAACTAAATGGTTGAAGTTTTTACAAGAGAGAAAATAAAATAAAATAAAATAAAATAAAATAAAATAAGTTTGGTGTACTGTATTTGATGAAAGAGCAAGTCTGCTTCTGGTTCTTTTTGATTACACTGGCCAACAAAATTTAAGATTTTTCTTGTGACAAAATGAAAGTGGGTGCTTTTTGGTAGTATTTTTTCTGCTGATTACGAATATAATTTTTAAATTTCCCTAGCACGCACAGCTTTCTTGTTTTACAATGAAACATTTTTAAATCATTCAGTGTTTGGGGCCTAGTAAATTTCTTTGCGGCCCCAAAATATGGATACTTTAACAATGTAGCCGCTTCTCTTCACTCCCATTACTTTAACATAGAAGTCTCGATGTGCATAACTTGAAAACTTAACGTGATAGAAAAAATCTAAAAGCAGATTCGGACTCTACCTACAAATTACTACTAAAAACACTTTGTGTGGTCTTAGTCACAAAATGTGTGTTGACTAGTGTTATTTAAAAGTAATATTTGATGCTAGATGTTCAGAAAAAGACCTATTGTTAAAAACTGCATTCTTGAGTTAATTGCAGGCCAATCCAACGATTGGGAAATTTCAGGTCCAGATATCCCCAACAATAGTGCCATAATAGGGCAAAGCACCATCCTGTTGTAAGAATTCTGGGAAGGTCCCATCTTTTGCGAGGAGTGCGGGAAAAATGCCATTCTCTAGTAACTAACGATAGCAAGCAGCATTCAATGTGCCCTAATAAAAAACGGTCCTATGATTCGGTACCATATCACACTATTATTTTTTCGCCACTTACTATCCGTGAAGGATCTATCCAGAGTTGGTCTCAGCCCAGTAACGGTGGTTTTGCTTATTAATCTCCCCATTCACAAAAGATGTTGCCCTCGTCACTGAACAGAATCTTGTTCGCAAACGTCGGGTCGTTTTCTATTTGTCCTGCAGTCCAGTCAACAATCTCAGCCTCATATCAGGGCTATCGTCAGAAAGATGTTGCACCATTTGAATCTTGAAAGGATGCCACATAATCAGTGAGGATTCGCCTCAGGGATATACGGAGCTGCAGGCTGATTTGGCGCGTGTTATGTTGCGGGCTCTTGGAGAAAAAAGCTAGGACAGCAACAGTCATTTCTTCATTAGTTGCCGTTTTCAGACATCCATACTGGCCGTTTTGCTGAACTTAGCAATCAGTTTTCCCATTTCGCGGTGGATGAGGAGTGCTCTGTTAGGATAGCGTTGCTTAAAGGTAGCAGCAATGTTGGTTGTGGATTGTCCGGTGGGTTTTAAAGTGATTTCATTGCGTTCCATCTTGTTTAGTACCATCATCACTTATTCGGTCTTAAAGAGAACAAAAACTGTATTAACTTAAAAAGGTGTAAAGATACGTAAAATAACAACATCGCTCTGTTTGTCAGGAAATTTACATGTATTTCATATATCACAAGACTCCCTTCCCATTTGAAAATTTGGAGTTCTATCTAATATGGTCTTCTTCTAAGATGGCGGCCATCTTGGTCACATGAACAAAAGTTTCTCCCCCACCCCTAATAGTATCCCCAATCGAAATTATCACTCATAACGTTTAGGTTTTATTTGGGCGGGTCCAGACTTTTGGCCAACCCTGTATATCTTCCATCAATGTATTCGTGCAAACCCTTCTTAATGGGAGAACGCTTCTTAATTTTTGCTGCTGCGGCGTATCAGCCGCCGCGGCGTTAATGTCGAAAATTACGGTAATTATTTTGTTGACTGCTATGTTGGATGCAAAGACATAATCCTCACAAATACTTTTTATATTTATTTTGTCTATACTGTATTTCAAACTCAAATATATAATATGCTACATTTAATTTTTTCCTCGTTAAAATGATCAAAGTGGGAAAAACCTCTAATCCACAAAGAATAAAATTGAAATACCGGATACATATTTCGGGTACATGTACCCATCTTCAGCAATAAAAGACAAAATTAAGAAGGAAAAAAGAAAATAAAACCTTAAAGCGATATGGATAGGAGATATGGTTTTATTTTCTTTTTTCTTTTTACTTTTTATTTTTGTCTTTCACGTATCCGGTATTTCAGTTTTATTCTTTGTGGATTAAAGATTTTTCCCATTTTGGTTGTTCCATTCCACAGTATTTGCTTAATTTTGTTCGTTAAAAATGAGAGGCATATTTTATTTAGACCATAGCTTCATGCATTAAATCCGTTTTATGATTGATTGTAGGCCTACTTCTTAAAATCCGGTTTATGATTGATTGTACTTCTTACATCGAAGAACAATTACTTTATTTCTATCCCCAGTCTAGAGAAATGAGCGCGCTTGTCGAACGAACAGTGACACGTGTCAAAGTCACAGTGCTATATAGAGACAATCCCAGACCTGGCTTTCTCTTCAGTGTTAGAAAGGGGGAAGCACCGATTCATTAGTTGCATAACAATGTTTCATTAGGGCAATATTTCTACCACATAGTTCATCGAAACCTTCTATGTATGGGGATACATAGTCGTAGATCCAATCGACTCCCAATGCTAATTGCGCTCCAAAGATGATGAAGCATAACATCGATGACAAGGGCACAATATAATCAGATCATGTGGATTGTTAATGATTAGAAAAAGACGCCTGGTCTGAGGAGAAAGTCGAGCCGAGATCGCCTCAGCATTACCACCGTCCCAAAATGTATGGGAACCGGAAGACTTGCTTTTAAATTACGATACCAGATATTCCAGAGTACTTATCGCACAACATGGAATTAATGCTTCGTAGTGGCCAGTGTTTCGTCTAAAGGTGGTCCTGCAACTTACGTACTAGTTTGTTAATCATTATGTAACGGCTCTTCGGTGTATTTCAAAATCCATTCGATTTATTGTATGAGGTTTTATTTATTTTAAGCTTCCACATTTGTCCAAATAACAAAGTTGACTAGATACATGGTACCTCAAATGTTATCAGGTGTTTTAAACATTCGGCAAGACTCGCACAAAAGGTCATCTGTGAGGAATGTATTCATTAGAAATTTAGTTTTACATAATTAAGAAAGAATTTAAAACTGGTTTAAACACTGTTGTAAGTATTTTGAATTATTTAACCTTCTATTAGAAAAAGCAGTAGGTCATTGCAAGTTTAATTAATTATTTCACATATTGTACATAAGTAATTAATTTTAAATTAATATGTTCAGCTGTTAATTAGATTAAATTGTTTTTTCCTTCTTCCATTGTAGGTATAGAGGAAGCTTTCAGTGAAGGAAAAATTGCCAGTCTCATCGGCGTTGAAGGAGGGCATTCCATTGGCAATAGTCTGGCGGTTTTACGAATGTTTTACGAATTAGGTGTCCGTTACCTCACACTCACCCAAAACTGCCATACGCCATGGTAAAAAAGAACATATTCAAACAGTTCTATAAAGGTTTTGAAACTAATTCTTCACTTGCAGATCTTCCAGTTCCCTTACATTTAAATAATCTATAGTTCGGGAAAGGTTAACCTTGCAATGAAGAATCAAGTACGGGCAGCGATAAGGCTATGTTCATGCGCGGCTGAAGTATAGTCCCTAGCATTTTTTTTAAAATAAAATTATATAGTAAATATACACGATTAAAATTTTTACTATTATTTGCTCTTCATATTTAAAAAACTTAACACGGCATTTGCGAGGTCTTTTCATACTTAATGTATGCGATGACACCGTTTCGGAACTGTTTCTTATCATGGCTGCCACGCCGTCGCTATTCAAGTCGCACATCTTCAACAAGTCGAATGAAGCAATTAGTCGTAAATGTTTAAGTAAGGTTGCATGAACAATATCCAAATAATTCTATAGCAAGCAATTATATTGTCTCTAGAATAAGTTTTTCTTATAATCTACCCCCATCTTCCTTAATTACTCCGCGCATTGATATAAAGATCTCACATTGTACTTGTTCCTTCATTGCAGGGTTAACCTGCCCCGAGCTATAGTACATTGTTACTGAGATATACTGTATGTTACATTACATTTTCGTTCACAACTTGTACCATCAAGATTTTAAATCGATGTTTATTCTAGCATTTTCAATAGATGGAATGTTTGATTTGACTTCAATTTATTGCGATAATAGAATTTTAGAACCTTTGTCTTGCAAATACACATTACACGCAGAAATTGGAAAGTGTGCCTTCACGATCTGAATGTGGCTCTGCAATTCTATAACATGAGAAGGTGATATTAAACTTTCGCGCAGGTGAATTTCGACAGATACATGTATCAGATAATAAATGAAAACGTACCTCTTTTTTCCTTTTTTTCGTATCCTGTAATGTAATTTATGATATATACCGTACGATGAAAAATTGAATTTATAACTGACGTTACTGAATATTTTCATGCAATTTAGCAGCCTTGTCATTTAAAGTGGTCAGCGTGAACTATCATCGAAAGAAATGATAGCGCTTTTCATTAAAAATCCAGCGCCAAAAACTCAAACAGTTACGCATTAGACGTACACTCTAAGGACGAAGTTCATTATTTTTTTAACGAAAAAAATTGTGATTTGACAGGATAAAAATAGCTTTATATCTGATTTTTCAATAGATTTGTGGTATGGTGCATGCTTAGAATAAGTGGCTTTAGTAAAGGAATAGCTTTCATCATTCACGGACCAAGCTTTTGGTGTAAAATAATTAAGGAATTTTCAAAAATGAACTGTTCTGGTTGTCCGACACGGACCAAACTTGGTATGACGGAGCAGTAAGTCTTCACAATACCATCACAACACCTAAATTCAATGGCAGTACTGCTGTTGACAGCAGAAATGAAGACTTACGAAACCTCACAGAGATATGGGCGACCTGTAATATCGTCAAGCAGTTTGTGGATGGCATAAAGAGCGTTCCGTATGGTCTCCCTGTAGAACAATGGAAGCTGCATAGTACGCACGAGAATATCAAGTTGGGAAATTTCATCCCACTCTTCAACGAACGCTGTTCTCAGCTCGTGTATCGTTCCTGGTGGTGGAATGAGTCCTGCAATCATCTTCCCAGAGAATGTACAATTGGATTAAGATCTCGGAAACTGTGGATGCCTTCATATTGCAGGTACTCATCCACCAAGACAGCCCTATGCGGACGGGCGTTGTCGTCTACGTTAAGAAATTCTGGACCAGCAGTATTCCTGAAAAGTCGCACACATTGTCCCGGAAATTACGAATCCCCTTCGAGGATGTGCAGTGGTGTACGAGATCCCATCATGATGCCTGTTCACAACCATTCACAGCCATGCTTGTGTTTCAGGCTGCTACCAGACATGGATCCTTCGTGAATCACACTCCATACAGTACCGGAATGCATCGGAAAAACATGGTGCACCACATGTGTCCCCTCCGGTGGGCTTGGCTGAGGAAGATGCATTTCATGGCTCTCCTGGCATGCAGACCAAATGAATGGAGTTACCTTTGCACATTGTTAGCCTCGATATAGTGGTATATGTTAGTATCGCCAGCTCCCTAGCAAGGTTGCTTCCCTTGATTTGTAGGTTTCATCTGGCCGTTACCACCAGATATCGGTCTTACTGGGAGGAGGAGGGGTTGATGCGTGGACGTCCTCTGCTATAGTGTCGGGTAGTATTTGCATTCTGCTGGAAACGTCTCCACAGAAGAGAGATGGCGTTTGTTGATACATTCAGCGCGCGGGACACTTCCACTTGTAACTGGCCTGCCTCTAGACTCCTATCACTGTCTCTTGTTTGCAGGTCCAAATTGGCAAGGTGGGCCATGGCTAACAGTTGACACCCGCTCTACATCCAGCGTCATACAGTATCTCTTATGTAGCTCAATTGTAGTGACCCGAGCTGTCAACACAAGCGTTCTTAACTCTTTTAATTATTCTGACAGAAAGGGTTTTATTATTTTCATTTGGAATTGGGATGATCTTCTGCACCACCTCTCCAAGTTTTGGTCCCGATCAGACAACAAGAACAGTTCATTTTTGGAAACCCCCATAACTTATTGACATCAGCAGCATGTGTTATATTTTCAGAAGTTGAGGAAGCGTGTTATTTTAGAAGAATCAACCCTTTTATGGCATTTTGTCCATGTTGAATATGACGAATAAAGATCAGTATATGGTAAAAAGCAATAATGGCACCAAAGTACTCTGGTGATCATTTCATGAACCAATTGAATCATTGTCGTATTTTTCTGAACAGCTTTAAGTTTGATTTCTTTGTCATTTGTTTTCAGAGCTTGTCATAAGTGGGTTAGCTGCTGGGTAGTGTATTAGATCTTTGGTTGATAACGGCTTGTATTGATAACGAAAAGGAATTAGGCTCTTTCTTTAGTAACAGTTTCTTAATTTGTTTTTACATTCTCATCGAGTATCAAATAATTTAGAAGATTACTTGAATGAATTGAACGTAAATTCTTCAGGGAGCTGGATGAAATCAGCAAAATATTTAACTATTAGATTAAGATCATAAATAAAATCCAACTTAAAATAAAAAATCCCCTCTGCGTACGGCCTTGATTACAGTATTTTGCTTCTTGCGGGCCAACATCGTGCTGTCAGACCCCACCATGTTTCGGATTATAATTCAGAGATCTCTAGCTGCAGAAGTATGAAACTTGCGTCAGTGAAGCCGGAAAGTTAACTGAGCAGAATGTGTGCATAGCTGGTGCACCGAACTATACACTGAGTGGTCAGATTATTATAAACATCTGAAGTTTGTAGGCAAATTAGCTATGATTTCGCGCTGAAGTTGCCTGGAGCAGAGCATTATAAATGGGGAAGCAGCTTGTTTACCACGACAATAGAAGTGGTTTGTTTTCTGAAGATATGGGTAAACGAGGCGCTCGGAGCCATTGAGCGTTAAATGTTCAAGAGCATCTGTTGTTAAAGTGTTTAAAGTGACTGGACTGTCAGCCGGAAAACTGGGTCTGAACGTCCGATTTGTGGCCGTCAGGGACTAGTCAATGTTCGGCAGAAAAGGAGAGCGGCAAGACTGATAGATAGCAGAAGGGCAACAGTGTGTCATTTTACTGCAGATCTTAATCAGGTATCCTCTCAAATGATCTCTGAACGCACTGTTCGCAGTACTAATCAAAGGGATTATTACAATTAAATAGAAATGATTAACTGAAAGCTTGCGTGATTAAGTGTAAACGAAATGATTGGAATCAAATATAAGAAGCTCATTTGCGCTTAATTTGGGTTAAGGCATGATTTAAGAATGTGTCCTTCTGTGTGCTGCATCGTTCGGGATATGGAAGCTGAAGGCCCGTTCGAACACCTTTGCTGTCTGCAGTTAACAAGATAAAACGTCACCAATTCGCGCAGAAACCCAAGGATTGGACAGTCGAGCATTGGAAAAAATTCGTGTGGTCCGATGAATCACGTTTCCAGTTGCATCATGCAGATGGCAGAGTGAGAATTTGGCGGAAACAGAATGAAATCATGAACCCCACATGAATAAGTACAACCATTCAAGCTGGTGGGGGCAGTGTTATGGTTTGGGACATGTTTTCCTGGAATCATTTGGGCCCTTTAATTCATGTGGAACAATTTCTGAATAGCACAACGTACCTAAGTGTCGTTGCTGATCAAGTTCATCCTATCATGTTGATGGCGTGTCCCAATGGAGATGGCTCTTCCAACGAGACAATGCGCCATGCCGCGGTGCTCGTATTGTGCAGAAGCAGTTTCAAGAACATGAGAGAGACTTTACCTTACTTAAGTGGCCCCCACAATCACCAGATCTCAATCTAATTGAGCATTTGTAGAACGAAATTGAAAGAGCCATCAGGCAAATGGTTACGCAATCATCAAATCTCACACAACTGGACAGTGCTATTCGTCAGGCATGGTGTCGGATTCCTCGCATCACCTTTCAACATCTCGTGGAGTCAATGCCAAGAAGAATCGCCGCAGTATTGAAGGCAAAAGGTGGCCGAACAAAATACTGATGGGGTTGTTTTCCTAATCACAGATTAATAATCTGTGGTCAAAATAATATGGCCACTCAGTGTATTAACAGTACCACAAAAAGTTAGGAGGCATTACTTTTCAGCATACCTTCATACCTTTAATGAGTTTTGTGATATAATTTGGTCTTAAAATGGATATTTAGAGGGGGGAAGGGAATATTTAAATTTTCCTTCTAAACTTAGTATGCTCGGCTCAACTTCTACTTCTTATGTATTTTTATCTCATTCTGTTATTGATATATTTTGCAATGCTGAATTGCATAAAGATTAATAACCCCATGGATGCTTTAGGTAAGTAAATAAAATGTCAAAAAATGGAGCGAAGGTTAATTTATTTTCATGCCTTCTCTATGAATTTAATGGTTCCTGAAGAAGGATTAAAAAAGTTTTGGATAATTTCCCTTAAGCGAAAGGTAAAAATTTCACCCTTTTAGATTTTTATGAATTTTTTCATATAAATTATAAATGAGGCAAAAATTAATTTTTAACACCCAAAACAATATTCACATCAAGAGGGGAAGGTTTCTCCCATTAAGGAAATGAAAAGATAAAAAATTAAATATTATTTATAATATTTCTCAACTATTAATTTCTTTTTCTGTTTATTTCTTGGTACTTTTGGAAGTAATAATTTTAAAATTTGGAAATAGTATAATTATGCATCTTAATTTAATTATGACGTTTCGTTTTTTTCCCATTCTGTATATGTTTTAGGGCAGATTCACATATAGCTGACAAAGAAAAAAATCCTGTCCATCGCGGATTGACTTCATTTGGAAAGGTTGGCATTATTTGTACCCATTAATGCATGTATTTATGCATTTGAATAATTTCTTACAGGAAATAAGGCAAATTTTAATAATGATAAATCCAGAACTGCTATATCGGTAATCCACATTTTAATACAAGACTAATAATCAAGTTTTAATATTAACGCTCATAATTTATTGTTTATACAAACGTTTTACGGGACTGTAATTTCTTATACAGTAATCTTGATTTCTTAGAATTTGTGTCTTGTCTATCAAGTGATCGAATCTATTGCTGTATACATAGTGTCTTAGAACTTCATGCCCAGACTTCTCGGGGAGGTAGAGAGGATACAGATGAACAATTGTCGTTAATAAACCCATAGTCGAAAATGACTCTGCGGCCAGCTATGGCACATTAATTCTAAGCGATATAGATCGAGAAACTTCAATTATGCAAATTATGGGATATATCATTATTTGCACAATGCAAAAACGTTTGTAGAATAAATGACACTTAGACGAACTAAAGACGACAATCAATGCCAACCATTGCAAACATCTAGAACTACTCTTAAAAAGGATTGGTCGACGTTATCTGACCAATGGGAAAGATGCAGCTAAACTGTTTCATGAAAGATGCCGCAACAAGCTTGTGCCACATTGTCGAACATTTGCAAATGTACATCGGCGACTTCGTGAAACGGGATCTTTCTCTATAAACATGTGCGACACAGGACGACAACGTGTAGGGGGACGAGAAACCGCAGACAATCCAAAAGCAAACTGTTGCAAACTCCCTTGATGGGCTCCGCAATCACCTTGGTTGTACATGAAAACTTGACTCATCCCTTTCGTAGGTAAAATGTCCATGATGATTGCTGAATACCCTCTCTGGCGTTTGCACAATGATCAAACTGACCACATTCCTTACACATTTTCTGCTCACTGATGAAGTCCTGATTACAAGAGACCGCTCGTTATTTCACACAATTCACTCGTCTGGGTCATAGAGAAGAAATAAGATAGAGCGCGTAAAGGTTTTCTGCGCAGGGGGCCAACATCCCCAAGTCTCAAAGTCTCGGCTATGTTAGCACCCAAAATCCCTCACTAATACCTCCTGCCCTTCCTCATAGGAACCTTTCATCTTACGGAGAATTATATTCCTGAAAATGGTAAACGTGACAGTCTTTGTATTGAAATAAGCGCCGCTTCGCTCTCATCCATCCCCAATCTAGTGATCTTTTCTCAAATCCCTATTGGATATTTTGCTTCAATGTTGGCACCCCGAATTCGCTCACTGCGCAGCCTAACACGCGCTCTATTTATTCCTTCTCTATAGTCTGGGCACATCAAGAGCGCTACCGTGTTGGATATTGTGCATAAACAACTGATTGGCCCCCTGCTCGCCTAACCGGGCTTGAATACGGCATTGCCGGATCTTTTGGAGAATGTACCTTTGATGGTTTGCCGAGATATATTCTTCCAACATGATGAGGCGCCTCACCATTTTCCCGTGAGGTTCATGGTTACCTCATGCCAAATTTCCAAATAAACGGATCAGTCGTGTGGGGCCATATGAAGGGTGTGATGATGAAACCCCAGTCGAGTCACAGGAAGATATTGTAGATCACGTGATAGCTTCTACAGCGGAAGCTCGAGAGATATCCGGAATTTATGTACGTATGAATCTTAGGCGATATGAGGCCGTTGTCGTTACGATTAAAGTCAGTTAAGATTCTCTGATGTTAAAGCTATCTGTGACAAATAAAAATCGTGAAACATTTACTATGTCCCTTTGTTTGTGGTAGTCGATATCTCCTAACTATCATTATTGTCACAACTAAAAGCTAGCAGAGTGACAAAACTTTAGTGTACAGGAGGGGAAGGCGTGAGACACACAATTGATAGAAAAAACAATCAATTTTAATCGTTGAAAAAGGAGTTACGCCCAACGGATGTCGAGCATAACTAAAAAAATAACTTTACAAGTTTGATGAATATAGCCACTGGCTTATTCGATACTATAAATCCGAATTATAATGATCTATTATTAATTTTGTCCAGTTTATACAAAAACTCTTCTTTGACTGAAGAATCTACTTCATATACATCCGGATTAAGATGCTAATGTGGATCCCGATCCGTGAGGCTTCAAATCGTTGAATCCGAATTAAACTCCTTCCTTATTGCCCTAATCCAAGGCTGGTTCCGTTTCTTGGGCCTCGACGTAAAGCACAGCTGGGCTAGGCTGAGGCTGAACGATCAGCTTTCCTGTTTCGGGTGCGCTAGTGGGGATAGCGCGGTATGCCACCTTTTCCCAAAGGCTATCGTGGAAGGTTGCTAGTAGAAGGAAAAATAATAAACATAGCATTAATTAACTAGCAAATTATCCTAATAAAGTCACAGAATCCATACACATTCACACAATATAAAATGGAACGTAAGAGTCTGAAAATTCACTACCAAAAGCATTTACGCGGCCTACCAAGCGCGGTAGCACGACTAGGGCCCTGTCAATACTACGAGACGCTAAAGGCACGCATTTATTGCTAAAAGGCTCCTTCTTTTCGGGAGAGACTGAAGATTGCAATTGCCACTGGTTTGTATCCGCCTTGATATCTCCTCCGACGTCTTCAAATCCCTTCTCTGCTGGGCTAATGGTCCCTTGTTGACTCACGTCGTTTTCGTTGTCGGTCGAGGCGATATTATCCAATTTGACTCGTGGAATATTCTCCAATTGCTTAGCTCCCGATTTAGCTTTCTCCGTTTCTTGGACGACCGCTTCACTGGATGGCGAGTAAGATTTCCAGTCGCTTTTGTCTGAAGAATTTATCTCCGCGAGGATTCCGGACAAAATCGAAACTCGTGGTCGAGAGTCTTTACTAACACACAGTTCGGAGGTGAATTTAAGTCTTTCTCGCTCACTGCGATAAAACACACGTGTGTGATGGCCAACTCCGTCTCGGACTCCAGACTTTACGTGAATGGTCCCGCACGTTGCCGCTGAAGAGCACTTATCTCTAATCTTACCGGCTTGGCCAGCTTTTCTTCTCCTTTCTGGAAATCTCCTTAACTTCCAGTCGCTGTTCCATGCCTCCTTTCCACTCTTCGTTCCGGGTTTGGTGCTTTCTTTCGGCCTATCACTACGAACCACCTTCACATCGGGTTTCCTCTCCTTCACCATACAAAAGCGGTTCCATCCACTCGCGTTCGAGTCTTTTTCCTTCTCCCTTCTCCTCTTGAAATTCCTCCCGACGAAAACTCCTCTTCTCTTTTCATCCAATGAGGGAACGACCCGATCTCTCTTCTTCCGACCTACTCTATTTCCTTTCCAAGGGGTCGGCTTTTTCTTCACCTTCTCTCTCTCCATTTCTTCTGTCTCCTTCCCATTGGGTCGTTGCTTTGACGTCATTAACTGCGGAGAATCTCCTACCTTCATTGTCACCTCATTCTCATTCCCCAATTTCTGCCAAAACCGAGGTGACAATTATGCCGTAGCAGGCCGTGGAGTAATTTTCGATCACGCGTTTATTGACGGAAAGTTTTAATCTATCTCATCCATACATCCCTGAGAAGTTTGGGAATGGAGTTCTGGGAAACCTTGTATATTATAGGCTTTAAATCTCGAAATTAATCGAGAATGCGTATATATGCTTTAAAGAATAAAATATTTAAAACTTGTTGATTTGAAGCAGAGAACAAGAAGCAAAGAAAACAACAGTCGCACTGTAATGTTAGATTCTTTAATCGAATAAAAGAAATTAGACAGTCCTCTATAATACTTCCCCATCTTATCTTTTCTTCTGTAATTGCCATAAAACCAAAAGGAGACTTTATTTGGTTACTTTTTGAAATCGGTTTGAAACAGCTAAATTCTTTGGGCGAATTATTTTTTTATTTTTTTGCATCCGATAGCGTGACTCCGGTAAAATGAGCTTCCTGGTTCAGTGCCAGGCTGTTTCTTCTTATTTCTTTTTTTTAACAGAAAAAATCAATCTCCTGATTTATGACCATATCTCCTTTTTAACTGTAAATCAGTATTAACTTAATATTTAAACTATTCCGAATATAAAAATTTTTTATCCATATAAACTATTTTTTCATCCAATCCCTCTTGTCAGCGCTGAAATAACAATTGGGGTGTCCTTCGGGGTTTTTTCAGTCTTATTAGAATTAGTGATGTCATGAAAAATATTTTTTCCTAGGGTTATGGTTTTATATAGCTCTATAATTATGTAAATTTTGTTCATCTTTTTTTGAAATTTGATTTGGATCTTTTCAGTTATATAACGATTGAGTGCCAAGTTAACAAAAATGAGTATTTTAGACATCTGCTTCTCTTCGTTTTCAGTCAAGATTCCAAAGCTGCCAAAACTGCTCAAAATACTTTTTTCTATATACAGAAAAGGCACTATTATTGAAAAGATTGACGGAAACGGTTTTCACCCTTCAAGGAGGCGAACTTCGACCTCATAGACTCTTTGCATTTGGTGAAATTGGGAAAGTGTAATCGACTACAAATTACTTGGAAATTTCAACACGGACTATGCAGAGCTTTACGCACAACAAACGCACCGGTTGAAGTAGCAATCCAACTGAAACGACCCGACCGGTGACACGATTCGCTTCTATAACATGACAATGCTCGCCCTCACGTTGCTAATATGATAAAACTGCATTCTCGTATATCTAGTAATTCAGCTTATTACCTTTTCCAATCGCTCTCCAGCAGTCTGCGAGATGATTCTTGATACCCCTTTTCAACCTGTTTCTTCATACGACGTCCTGACGCATTATCAATTATGTCTTTAAGGTGTGGTTGTTTATAGCAACCACGCTTTTCCCCAAACTATTGTTTATAAATTGTTTCACATTCTTCTGTTCAAGGCCGATGCTCACAAAAAATTCATTTATGTTGATCATGACTATCTGAGCGATCACTTATTCTATTTTTTGAATGCGCAGTAAGTAAGTCAGGGATCAAGAAATGTTCTGCAGAGTATAACATTGACGAGCTAGTGGACCATCGGCAAGAACTCGTGATCAATGAAGGAGATTATATTTCCGAATGAATTGCTAAAATTATTGATGAAAAACAAAGATTAAATGGATTGAAACTGAGTTATGACAAAGCAATACATTCATTTCCAAACCAGCTCAGACTCTCTATTTCTTGAAACTTTAAGTCTTGGTTCCTATCGATTGCTCACACACTTCTATACAAAAAATAACCTAACTTTTTTAATTATGCGGCAACGGATCGTCATAGCGACGAGCAGTTGCCAGCACGGCAATTGTCATATCCTTCCGCCTAATGGAATATTTACAAGTTTTTACGTGTTCTTTAGTTTCCTAATTATTGCCATTTCATTGCAACGTGTTTCGGTGTTCGTGGCGATTTTTGCAATGTCCGATTTACGAGAGCAACGATGCAACGTGAAATTTTGCATGAAACTGGGGAAAACATTCACAAATTCGCAAAAAGAGACCACTGTTGTGGCAAGACAACTCATGGTTCCTTCATCATGAAAATGCGCCTGCCCATTCAGCCTTGTTAATTCGCCAGTTTTGTTGACTCCCTACTTCCCAGACCCAGTCTCCCTACTTCCCAGACCTAGCTCCCTGTGACTTTTTCTTGTTTCCAAAATTAAAATCAGTGCTGAAAAGACGCAGTTTCTACTCCATTGATGACATTAAGAAAAATTCGTCACTGGGATTGAAGGATATTCTAAAATAAGCTATCCAGGGCTGCATGGTCAAGTGGGAACACCGCTGGAACAAGTGTGAATAGAGGAGAGGAGTACTTTGAAGGAGACAAAGACCAACAAGCTGTATATTAAGTGGATATTCGTGCTCTGTCCAGTGGCGTAGTTAGGGGAGAGCAAGGAGGGGCATCTGACCCGGGCGCCAGGCTTGTTACCCTTGCTAGAGGGGCGCCGCGAGGACAAAATTGCTGGACGGGGACGCCACTTATACTCGCTACGCCATGGTTCTGTCCCATATTAATGGATTGGTGAAATCAGAGTGTGGAAAAGTTAATTCGTTTTCATGTTTTCGCAATAAATAATAAGCTCCCTACGAATAAAAAAAATTCTTTTGATTTAGAGACTGATCTGCCCTTTCTCCATAGTTACAAAATAACAGCTGACAGTACACACATTATTACATACAAGGCCTAATGCGTAAGCAGTAGTACAAGATGTGTATTACATCGGATATTGTTGGTTAATGCAAATTATGGAAAATTCATATGCAGTAAATAAGTCACTTTCATTAAGTAAAACTGTTTTTGGAATAATCTGGAACTTTTAGAGATGGAAGTAGCATTGATTTAATGGTCCTATTCATTTTCCATGCATTTAGCATTACAACAATCTGAATTTTTTTATGCCGTTTAGATGAGAACCATGTTTTTAAGAAAGTGATATTTTACTAGTTTTTTTTTTCTAAATGTGTTTTTATGATGATCTCCTTTGTTCAGCATTGCTACTAAAAGTTTTAATTTCTTCCTTTGTATGAAAAGAGCTTCTTCAATTTCTTGGTCGTTTCACGGGCAAAGATTGTTAATTAACTTTTTCGCCTCGGTTGGTTAGAACAGCGCCGACGGCTGCCCCGGTAAAATGGCAAACGTTAACTGGTCTACCTGACATTCTCCAAAGTGCAGGTGCAGGGTCAAATCAACTCAAGAATAGATGAAAATTCTGTTGCCACGTCTTCTTTAAGAAGAGAATAGAGCCATTAATGACGTAAAATGATTTAAATGAAATATGTTACAGTTAGAATATTCTCTTGATAGTTACTGTGATGCAGAAAATATACCACTAAATTTGAATATCGCTGATTGAAAGAGGATCATCCGAACAGACGACTAAAATCTTTCTTTTAATCGATTAAATTAATAATAAAATTTTTCGTTTATTGCGAAGTTGTGAATGTCGTGCTGATGTCGCTTTTATAGTGCATTACAAAAATGGCTCTTTCAAAGCCTAAAGCTTAATTTATTCACTTCTAAAATGTTATTTAATAATCGCTTATGTGTATATGAAATGCAAAATTACTCGTTTAAAAACGTCTATCCTTTTTCTTTTGGCAATTTTCTGCCGTACTTTTTACCTAGAACTTTTCTAGATTAAATTATACGCAGTAATTGCATTTCACGTTGAACCGTACTCTTTGTCTTTACTTTTAAGTTATTATGAAGAGAGGGTGGGAGAAGATCAAGGACGACTGAAGATTGAATGAAGGAGGCAAGGAAAATAAATGTCAAGATAGAGAGTGAAGGCTATAAAGAATGGAACAAGGGAGTGGTCCGTTAATTCTGAGCAACAGACGAACCTCGGAGGCTTCTCGTTTGGCGTCGGTTCAAAACGACTGAAGTGAAGAGGGCGCTGCTTCCCTTCAAACAGCTACCCGCGGCTCTAAACAATCCTCTCGAATCACACGTACACACTCTCACATACCCCCCAGCGTGTTCACGCGAACATCTTTACGTCGACTTCGTTCCCTTTAACATGTCTTAGAGTTTCCTTCAACCCTTGTTAAGTGCAGGTTTTCTTTCGGTAGATTCTGCCAAAAGCTATTATCTCCGGAGGTTTAAGTATTTACGTGGTGAATTCTTAATGAAAATGTCAGTGATTAGGAAGCGGGAAATATGTATTAACGTGCTCAAAAATGTGTTTTTGTTATCGAAACTTCTGAATATATTAATAAAAAAGTTTTAAAATATTTTTTTATTTTATATCCTATTCAAAATATATTTAACTCAGTTTTATAATTACCTTAAAAGTAATTTATTACATACAGAGGTTGGAGAAAATAAAAGAATAAAGAAAACATTGCCATCTCAGGTTGAACCTGCTCATACTATTGGTTCTGCGCAACTATTTGCATAATGGTCATCTCCCCGCCCCCCCTCTTAATTTAGTGTAAACCGTATACATTTGTACCTGAGTAATGCTTGTTGGTATTCGGATGTTCAGTTGAGTAGCCGTCATCATGTCAGATCTGACATTCGTCCAACGAGAGCAAATTGTTGCAGCCCGGCTAAATGGCGCATCCTTTACAAAAGTCGTCTTGTTACTTCCTACTGCAGTAACATGGGGCTTTTTATCCTTATAGTTTGTTACACTTCTACATGACCATTGCCGTAAAATTAAATCTAGGCCACCAAATTCGCCTGAACTCTCCTGATTTTTATGTTCAAGCCCAACCGATCTGCACAACTGGAAACGAAACAGAGGATGGTTATACTTAGCGTCAACTATTCTTTCGATGCGAGCAGTGGTGGTCAGTGAATTTGTGGATAAAAAGAATTATCTACATAGTTCTTGCAATGAATTTTGCTGCGCAGTTGTAAGTTAAGCTCTTATACTTTTCAAAAATGAAGCAAAAAACTGTGGAATGGAACAACCAAAAAGGGGAGGAACATCTAATCTAATGTAATCTCCTTGTGGATTTAGCTAATTTCGAATGAAACACCCAGTATATTCGAAAGATGTACTGGGTGATCCAAAAGTAACGGAAAAAGTAAAAATTCAATAATTCGAAAAGTATAAACAGTAGCTCGATGTGGTTTTCACAGAAATGTACAGAAAGACATGGGAGTTTTTTCCCCAGAAATCCACACTACCAAAAGGTGGCGCTTCAGTTGTGTTAGTAGTTTTATAGTGGGGCAGCACAGTTCGCATCACTAACTTCAGTGTTCACTATATCTGAAATTTACTTATCTCATGGCAAAGTCAGATTGATTAATGTCGGTGACAAATATCACAAGTCTGGCAATAAAAGTTTTCGTTATTAAAAGAAATCCCATTAATTGTTTATATTTAAATTGACACAATCTATAGCGCAATCTACCAATCGGAATAGCACCAACTTTCGTAGAGTAGTTAATCAAGATAAAGGGGAAGGATTCTGCAAGAAAGTTCTGAAGCTGGAAATGTCGTCGATAAAGGCTTATGCGGCACTCCTGTAGGCCCAGTTAGGCCTCTAATCACCTCTAGGCAAGAGAAGAGTTAATAATGATATTCCAATGGCTTGCTCTTTCACCATGCGTCTTGTTTTGCTTCGATGCGCATTTCATATGAAATTGTTTTACGTTCACTAGTCCAAAGAAACTGCTCCTATTCGTGTATTTAGAATCTCACTAAACCTGAAAAAATCCATCGAAATCCGTGATTGAGAAGTTTGAAGTTTAGTGCCATATTTCTCTCTGTCAGCAGTATATATATATATATATATTTTTTGCAAAAATCTTCGTCTCATGTCTTGATTTGTCCCCTATCAAACTTAGTGCTAATCTGGTTTCTTCATTACACCTATATTTAGGTTCCCGAAAACTAAAAGTCCTTCCAGAGACATGGCAAAGTTTTCAAAATTTTCATCCAAAAAGAGAATCTGCTATGTAAGTGGTTTTCAAAGTGCAAGGATGGATCGGCGAATAAGGTTATGTTAATGTGTAGTGAATTAAGGCCTGAGAGGCAAGGGATCAGCCGCCCGACAATGCTTCAGAACTTTGATGTGAAGTAGTTTTTTTCGATCTATGATATCATATAAAGTCTCTATCGCCATTCTTATATGTAATATATGGGCATAGTTATAATTGTATGGGGAGTTGTCGTATATAGTTTATCTTATAGTGCTTGAAGTGATATTTTAAGTGAAAATAGTAAAGATCTGATATATTCTGTAAAGTTTGTAAAAGATTCTACGAAGTAATATTTCTTTTACTGAATCGTATGAACTCTTCCAAGTTTTCGAGTTACTCTCGTATTTATATGGAAAAATCTGAATTATTATTTTAATTCGTTGTTTGCTTATTTATGTGAAGCATTATATCTTTATAATTGATTTTCATTTCTAGACTATAGTTTACGAGATGAATCGACTGGGAATGATGGTGGATTTGTCTCATGTTTCCAGAGAGACCATGAAGGCAGCTATTTATGTGTCCCGTGCTCCAGTAATCTTCAGTCATTCCTCCGCCTATGCTCTCTGCAACAGCACACGTAACGTCCAAGATGATATCCTCCGAAATGTAGTAAGTGACTGTTATTCAACTTTAATGGTGATTTTGATTAAGGATTATGAGCTTTAAGTTTTTAATTTGTATGTAACAATATTTACGACCTTTAGTTGCCGAATAATGTGAATCTCTTCAATTTATATGGGGGGGGGGGGAAGGGACTTTTAAGCTATATTTGAGAAATGTTAACATGTGAACTTTTTTCTTATAATCTCGTGTAAATTTTTTACGCTCCTTTTAAAAAAAAAAAGAAATATTCACTAATCCTGTTCAATTTGTTGACTGCGCAGATCTGCATCAACGAGTTAATATTATACACGGGAAGAACTTCACAATTAGTGGAAAGAGTGCTGCCAGAGAACTTCCATATACATGAATTACCATAATTAAGTGCTGAGGACAGAAAGCGTCAAAATAGCTGATTTTAAATTCTTAGTTTTAATTCTTAGTTTAAATTCTTCAAAATTTAAATTCAAAGTTTTAATTGCTGTAAGATCTAAGAGGAGATAGCAAACAGACAGGAAACTTGGCATTTTACAGAGTAGATTTCAATTTGCATTTGAAACATTCAAATACAGGGTGATCCAAAAGTCAGGGAAAAACTTTCAAACTCAATAATTCGCACACGAATACAAATAAAAAAAAAATACTGTAAACGATTGAAATGAAGTCGGATTATTTTTCCTTGATAAAAATTTAATGCTAGAATTGTTCGTTTTTCGATCAACAGATGGCGATCTCAGGTTAAAGACATTACACACATTACAGGGTTTCAGACACACCCTGTTACAAACTTTTAGGGGAGGTAGTATGGATGATTCTAAGCAAAAAAGTTCATATGAACATGGGTCCGAATTTGAACGAAAACTGCGATATGAACAGAGATAAAAATGCCGCCACCAAGATCAACAAGTTAATAACTCAGGTTCTGTAAAGCCTAGATTGATGAAATTTGGAGAAATAACAGGGTACATAAAACTGTGTATACTGTTAAAAGTTGATCGAATTCCAACAAGAAGTTTCCGAGTTATTCATTCAAAATTAAACACGTGTTCACTTGTGAGTACTAACCAGCACTTGTTACAATTTTGACTGCGTAACTCGGAAACTACTCGTTGGAATTCGATGAAATTTTAACGGTATACACAATTTTATGTACCCTATTGTTTTTCTAAATTTCAGCGTCGTAGATGTTGTAGAAAGTGAGTTATTAACTTGTTGATCTTAGTGGCGGCATTTTTATTTCTGTTCATATCTCAGTTATCGTTCAAATTCGGACCCATGTTCATATGAACTTTTTTGCTTAGAATCATCCATACTGCCTCCCCTAAAAGTTCGTGACAGGGTTTCAGACACACCCTGTATACAAACATCAGTTTATGCACGTTTTCAGACGGTAAGATGGCACTTTCCTCGTTCTGATAATAAATTTAACTAAGGATTAGTTTGAGCTTGCAATGAGCATTATGGGTGATCCGCTCATCGGATTTTGACGAGCTTTTTTTTTGTTTTGTTTGGAATTTGCTGTTGAACAAATCTGCAATTGCAATTACGATTTTCGAGATAGAATTTAGATGTTTCTTAATTTGCATTTTTGAGATAATGAAAGGTGCTCTATCAGCTAGAGCACCCTCAAGTTCCTATTCATTCCCTGTATTGGAATTTGCCTAACTACATTGTTATCCAAGATAGGAAGGTGTCCAACGACTTTTGACTCACCCTATATTGTTGCCATATATACATTGTTTCACTCTTTCTAGAGAAGAATAAAACAACAAATTTTCTCAACTCTCGAATAGAAAGACAAAGATCCCCCGTTATTAAAAAAAAAAAGAATACCTGATATATCCACATATTATCCCATGAACATACAGATTCATCGATATGAAAACGTATGAAGTTAGGATAATATGAAAGTAGCTACATATAGACGTTGCACAGTGGAACAAGTTAATCACTTTTTGTAAAAACCCAAAAATAATGTAACAGTCGGCCATAATTTTTAATTAATTGGCATGTCCTTAAAATTTCCGATTTCGCTTGTTAGATATTGCTGCAAAATAAAATGAACAATGCCTCTGTCACGTGTAGGAATGTAGCAGAATTATAATAGATGCACAGTGCAAAATAAAACACAGTGACATAAGGCGAATTTAATATTGAGAATATTTATTGAATAAATATCGGATTAAATAAATTGAAAATGGAGCAAATACTTAAATCTATTCACTTATAGACTAAGTATGAATTAAATCTAAACTCCTAAAGCAATTCGTTCACTTAACCAATAACAGTAGAGGGCGATATGACCAAGTTAGAGGGCGATATTTGCTTCCAAAGAATAAGTGAAGGCCCAATTAAAACATCTTCCGGGAACTGTAACACTGTAGCACTGTGTGGCTTGCAATTGGGGAAGTCTTCGGGATATTTTCGCAAAATAATGCATAAATTATTCAATTATAAAGCACAAGCATGTTAATTTATTTTCTTTTAATACATAAAAGTGTTTCATTAGTCATCATTAACGACTCAAAATCTTTATAATGTAGTTTCACAATGACTATTTAAATTAATTTTTAAACATCCGGTAACAATATACAGTAACAGATAAAATTTAGCAGATAGATAAAAAGTCGTTTCGCCAAAACCTTACCTACATAACTTACATAATACTAGCTCCTTTTTTCACGATAAGATCTAGTATCTAGTACAGAGGGTAAATTATCGCAAAGCGATAATCTGCGGCACCTACTCCTACGAGGGAGTTTTGCGCCATCCCAGTAAATAACGACTGCTACGAGATGACAGTAGCAGCCGGGACCGACGGCTTAACGTGCCCTCCGAAGCACGGGGGGTTTCATGATGGAAGAGCTGCTGGCGGACAAACAAACCAGTGGCTGTCACCAACTGCTGGAAAACCAGCTATGGTCACTTAGCAAATGGGTCAGACTAAAGTCCTCCAACAGCCGTGCCCCAAATGGCTGTCCCGCCAGCAGTGGCCCTCAAGCCCTGGCCGTCACCCAGCCAGCAGCTGGCCGCGCCTGAAGTTGCTGAACTCCATCGATTAGCAAGCCAACCGACGAGACAACCAGGCCACGGCCACACACACCTACTTCTTGACGTACCCTATGACAGCAGATAAGCCTACTTCATTCCTTCGGCGGTTAGCAAATGTCTGACTATCGCGGTCGTTGTTCTTGAAGATCACCAGAATTATGCCCTTTTAGAGTTGGAACAGATTCGAGTTTCAATGAATTTTGTTTTAATTTTCAATGAATTTAAAACTGCAGGATTATAGAAAAAGCAAGACGCTTCGAACTGAACTGATCACACGATGCTGTTCGTATTTGGATACAAAGTCTTCGCTGGCTAAAGGTAATCCGCTGCTTCTTAATCGATTCCGATTGTATAAATATATAAAACGTGAAGTTTCTATCAGATTTCTTATTTACACATCCAAAGAGAGAACAAGTTAAAGGCATTCTGATAGTAAAAGGGCAATAAAACTCTAGCGTTATGTAGAATCGAAACTAGGCTAGAATCGAACCTAAGCTAGAAATGACTTCTTAAGCGGTTCTTTATCTTAGCCGGATTTGCTAGCCGGCTGGTAGAGACACCCAAAAATGACGTCATCGGATGGAAAATCAAGAAGAACGCTAGGCTGAAACAATGATATGACGTCATCACCTGCTGCCAATGTCAGCTGGCTGACGAAGCCGCTAAGATAAAGAACCCGCCTCTTGTTCCGCTGGTTCTCCTGAGGGGACGAGAGGGCCAATTTTGAATTGTTCAATCTATCGAGGCGTTTTTCTTATTAAAATATTAGGATAAATCGAAAATTTTTGAATGATATATTATCCTGGATGCAAAAAAAAAAATAAATAAACTTTTCGAATTTTTTCCGTGAAGTTTACCTTTAAGAAACAGTAAATAAACAGTAAGAATAAAAAAAAGAACTCTTGTTTGAAAATTAATTTTTAAAATTACTGTTAACGTTTCATCCTTTTCCTTAAAGCCTGCGACTCGCTGGTCGAAAACCCACGCAGTGACATCTTGCGGATGCGCCAGAAAACTACGCAAGTACCAGAAAACTATTCTATTCGTTGTGGTAATATTAAGAAATGAAATAAGTGTAGTTTCATTTACACATTATAACAATGCAACTATACTGTATATAGTAAGAGTGCGTATTAGACGACCCCCCCCCCCCGCGAACGGCAAAAGTACGCCCAGTCCCAAAGAAAAAATTCTTGCCCCCGATTTTTAAAAAAAAAAAAAAAAAGGAATCCATTATAATTGCAGGAACCTTACTTACCTCGCCATTAAGAGTAAAACTACTTTCTTTCTCAATTGAAATCTTATGCTCGTGGTTTTCAGCCAAAGAATTTAACCATACTCTAATTATTCTCTGCTAAGGGAAAAAGTAATTATCATTTAAAGAATCCAACATCATTTCTTCGTCGGAGCTTCCTGAACTATCCAACATGATGACCGACATGTACAGTATTGTCCAACTTAATTTATCCATTGATTAAGCACATTTATCTTCAAGTCATCGCACGGTTAACGAAACATTTATAATCTGTCCGATAAGTTTGAAATTAAAGGGATTAAGATGGTTAACAGTTGGTAGTGGTTAAGAGATTACGAAAGCTCCGCCTGAAAATATGGAAGTTAGCTTCATTGCAGAGCACCAGGAGAAAGGGTGCTTGTCATTCGGATAAAAATCCT
The DNA here is from genome assembly GCA_023313115.1 of Rhysida immarginata. Classification (NCBI taxonomy): domain Eukaryota; kingdom Metazoa; phylum Arthropoda; class Chilopoda; order Scolopendromorpha; family Scolopendridae; genus Rhysida; species Rhysida immarginata. The sequence continues at coordinate 387,843 of JAHWFO010047922.1, read as the reverse complement.
AAATAAATACTTATAAGTTCTGATACTTTAAATAAGTATTATAAATAACTTAATTACTTACTTTTAATACAAAAAATCGTATAGACTAAAACAAGAAATTCTAGTTATACGAAATGCACAATCAATACAGCTTTTTTTAGCACATTTTCTATATATAGAAATGTGCTTATGTGATCGGTTTGTCCAGCTGTCCGTCCGTCCGTCCGTCCGTCTGTAGACAATCCCACAATTCATTGCGTTGCATGTATTGAATTGCATGTATTGCAATCTCACAATTCATTCAATCATGTCTTGAATTGCTGGAAGAAACGAATTATCCTCGCATTTGGTAAAACGCGTGTTGAGAACATGGGTTCGGTTCTGCGCGTGCTTTAAACATTAATGAGATGGTGTGCGTGCAGGATGCACGTGTTTGACGATTATTAAAAGGGCAGTTCGGTCCCTAAATCAAGAGAATTTTTTTATTCCTAGGGAGCTTAGCATTTATTACGATAACTTGAAAACGAATTAACTTTTTCACAGTCTGTTTTCACCAATCCATTAAAATGGGACAGAGTACGCAGAAGTACGAACGTGAGATAGCAGGAATAAGTACGTGCTCTAATAGCACGTGCTTAAATAGTACCATTATGATACCCTCTTAAACATTTCCTATAACAAGATATGGCAAGTAATATATCAAACAAATTGTCACAACATATCTTGAACGAATATAAAAGAGTAACTAGTGATAGCAAGTATCGGTCTAATGGCACGTGTACGTGCAAGGATGTCTCATGAATGAATATAACGGTATATAGTGATGTCTCAATTGTTTAGTAGTACGTGTTTTAATGGTATCAAGTGGTACCATTGGAACTTTCAATGCTAGGATATTGCATGTAATATATCAAACCACTCGTAATAACGTGCCATGAGTGAATTTCACGAGAAAATAATGATCATAGTTATTGGTTTAGTAGCACGTGCCCTAATGGTGCCCTATGATACCATATGGTAACCTTGGATCTTTCAATGCTAAGATATGGCACGTATAATATCAAACGACTCGCAACAACGTGCCATGAGTGAATATCATGAGAAAATAATGATAATTGTTTTTGGTTTAGTAGATAGTGCCCTAATGGTGCCCTATGAAACCATATGGTACCATTGGAACTTTCAATGCTAAGATATGACAAGTAATATATCAAACGACTCATAACAAGGTGCCATGAGTGAATATCACGAGAAAATAATGATAATGGTTATTGGTTTAGTAGCACGTGCCCTAATGGTGCCCTATGGCATGATATGGTACCATTGGAAGTTTCAATTCTAACACATGGCATGTAATATATCAAACGACTCGTAACAACATGTAATGAGTGAATATCTCGAGAAAATAATGATAATGGTTATTGGTTTACTAGCACGTGCCCTAATGGTGCCCTATGGAACCATTGGAACTTTCAATGCTAAGATATGGCATGTAATATATCAAACGACTCGTAACAACATGTAATGAGTGAATATCACGAGAAAATAATGATAATGGTTATTGGTTTACTAGCACGTGCCCTAATGGTGCCCTATGGAACCATATGGTACAATTGGTAATTTCAATGCTAAGATATGGCATGTAATAGATCAAACGACTCGTAATAACGTGCCATGAGTGAATATCACGTGTAAATAATGATAATTGTTATTGGTTTAGTAGCACGTGCCCTAATGGTGCCCTATGGTACCATATGGTAACCTTGGAACTTTCAATGCTAAGATATGGCATGTAATATATCAAACGACTCGTAACAACGTGCCATGAGTGACTATCAAGAGTAAATAATGATAGTGGCAATTGGTTTTGTAGCACGTGCCCTAATGGTACAATACAGAATTTATAGAACTTTTAATGCTAAGATATGGCGTGTAATATATCAACCAACTCCTTACGCGTTATTAGATCTTTTGTTATCCATAGCTTATTTGAATCAAGAGTATAGTACTCTTAGGCTTAATGGTATTTAAAACTCATTACTAATTAATTTATTAGTAGTTAATCGCTTGCTTCAATAAGACTTTAGTAATTTAATATGAAAATCTAATAGATGCTTACACATATCGCTTCAGCAATTAAGGCTCACTTCGTTTAACATTATGTGAGAATTCTTACAAATTAAAGAACTTTTATTTTTTTAAGTGTATGAGGAATAACTTCACTCTCCATTTACCTTTCATTCTTCAAGTTTATTCTTTTAAATTCTCTCTATACGTTAGCCTATTTAAATAGTAATTTACAATTTAGTTTTCATATTTATTTATTTACTCTCAAGTGTTTTAAAATGTTGGTTAATTCTATATATCCATGTGCGATGCTATAAATAGAAAATGTGCTCCCTTTATCCGCTTTGGCGGTAAAATCATTCTTGTTGATTTTACGAATTGATTTTACAGATTTTAAATTTCATGATTTTACAAAAGGTTTTCCTTCTGATAGAATGAAAATTCAAATGTTAATTGAAATGTTAAAATTAATATATTTTATAAGTGCTCTATTGCACAATAGATTTTATTCTCCGTTAAAGCTATATTTTCTAAATGGATACATCTTGATTATCCGTTTTATTAAAATTTTCTTTATCAGAAAAAAACAGTTGACATTTGCATATTCTTCAACTTACACCTGCAGTTTGCAAAACTTCAAGCAACATGTTACAAATTCTTATTATGTTATTTCGTGTTGTTGTTTACTGATACTGGATATGTTTTAGTGGAATGTCTTGCTAGATTGCTTATACGTGTATCAAGAGCTTTTCAGGGTCAATGTGAAGGAGCTCTGCTGTCATTCATGCTACTTTTGGCAGTTTATCCCAAACGAATGGCACTTTAGCATCATTAGAAAAGTTCAGTTCTTATCAGCCCATGACGTTTTGACCTATATGTAGTGTCTTCTTTTGACGATAAAACATGATCCGTTACTAAATGTATTCAGATCGTTCATAGATTTAAGCATTCTTTTTGTATCTTCCTTTTATACTTTACTATGGAACATTCAGAGAGCGTTGCTCCCCAATCACTTTTTCGTTTGTGATCATTTCCATATCCCATAATGAAAGATGTAGAAGAAAATAAAGACGAGATAAAAGAACCTTGGAATAAAACAATAATTGAAATAAAAAGTGTTTGAACAAAGCTGACATTTCGTATAGAGGCTGTCCTTTGTCAAAGATAAAGGTAAAAGTGATAATAGAAGTATTAGAAGACGTCTTATATACAGACAAAATGGGGGAGGGAAGAAAATATTGTCTAGGGAGAACAGAAGGGAACCAATTGGAAGCCTAAAAACAAAAGAGAAGACATGCTGGGATAGGACAATAACAAGCCCAATGGGAGATGATGTTGAGGCAATTAAAAAGGTACATTTATGGTGACATAATGCAAGGGAAGACGTGCTGGGATAAGTCAAAAGCGACGACCAATGGGAAATGATAAAAGTGTAAAGAAAAAAAATTGTACGGGGCTCTGTTGGGACACGGCCGCTAGTTAAGTCGTAGAATACGTCTTGTGGCTACATGGCGATTAAGAAATCATTTTGTACAACACAATTTAAAAATTTTAATTTCTGACATAAAATGATCAAACAGCTAATAAACTTGCGATATATCATAATTTTCTAACCAGATTCGCTATTTTTAACCGAACCTTAATTATAAGGCATTCACAACTTACAAATCAGTGGTCTGTGATAAGAGAAGTATGATACTAATGTCAACAGACTAGAATCGATATCAAATCTGTAGTACTGCCACCCAATGGAGTAGGTGATTCGATGGGCATGTAATCTAAATTGAAACATTTCTTCACAAAGTCAAAAGCTGTAAGTTTAATATAGCTTCTACATTGAAGTCTCCAAATATCATAACTGGCACATCAGTATCCACCTCCATGTTGTCTTTGATAGGTGTAGTTGCTGGTGAATATTTCATCATCGCACTGAACAACAACATTGCCATATCAGATATCGAACATTAGGATGATTTTAAACAATGCCTAGTATAAATCTCACCACACTTTAACCATACAAATATTACCGATACCAGCGTCAATCAGTCATCTATAGTTTGACGAGTCTATCAGTGTATGTTCGCATTCGGTTAAAGAGTTAATATTTCTGAAGATCGCAACACCGCTTGCTTTCCTATAGCTTATTACACCATGTTTGGTGAGTGCATCGGATCTAATACAACCAGACTGATTCATTTGTGTCCTCAATTCGAATCCATCTGTAGTATATGTACAGGTTCACCTGCATTCATCCAAGTCTCACTTATTGCCAAGTAATCAGATGTACTAAATACTGTGATTGAGGTTGGTAACTATAACGTTTAAAATATTGTTGTTCAATGGAATCATCATCATTGTTGTAGCTAACAGTTATGTTGTTTGTATTTTTAATATGAAATTTTTTACGCGCTTGGTGAATGTTAGCAGCATGTGTGATTCCAATCTCTTGTATTCGTCTCTGAACTTTTTCATCGAAGGCGCTTGACTATCTGGAGTGAGATAGCAATCAAAGTAGTCTTCTGAGTTAGTTAAATATAATCCATTTATACTGGTTACTCTATTCAATCCAAACATTAACAGTTGATTTTATTCTGATATATTATAATCATAGAAGATATGATCAAATGTAGCACCTTGGGATTTAAAAGCCGTGATCTCCCCGGTTGGCACCAATGGGAACTGTTCACGTTTACATTTGATCGTGCCACCTAAATTCATGTTCGCTGTACATTTAGTGATCGATGTCTATTTGAAAACATCATTTATGTTTTCTTTGAACTTGGAAATTAAAGGTGTCTTACATTTGATTCGTGCCCATTCCTTCATTTGGCAACTATAACCTTAAACGACAGATGCATTGTTTTTGCTGATGCTGTAGATGTTGTTCACTCGTTTCTTTCTTTTCGAACTCACGACCATAACCTACTACACTCATCTCTTTCACATGTTGTACAGGAGTGATCACAGGGTCAATAAATAACATTAGAAAAATGATTTCGGACATTTTCGAATTTGCTCAATAGACTTATAATGGGAACAATAAATGACTATAACTCGGAAACTCCTTGATATCTGCCGCTGATATTTGTCACGCACTTATCCAAGGACCTCGTCATTGTTTCATACAAAATTAGCTTCCTTTTTTACTCCCTTGTGAGTACACCGATCGTACCTTTTACAAATCCATCGTCCACATCGATGTTCACTCTCAACATGTACAATGAGTCAATAGCCAAGCATGTAGGATATTGCAAGCCTCCTAATTCGACAATAACCATCTTGTGTAATTTTGTTCTTGCTGGATCTAATTCACTTCTGCGGCCATAACCATTAATTTTATTACCGGCAAAACAACTTATTACACGTGATAGCATTCTTGTTGGGAGCATCAACGCTGTTGTTGCGATGAAACAACCTAACTGCATCGGGAAAATTTTCCATGCACCATTGTTTACTTTTAAATCTCTAAATCAACTGCTTTCTCCTGAGGAAGCAATCTTTCACCACTGCCGATCTTGGTCAGTATAGTTGAGAATATTTCATTATTCTGGCACATCACTCGTGACAAGTGAAATGAATAGTCGATGATATTGGGCATCATTCGTCTGAACTGACCATACTTATCTCATCAATTATTAAACATTTCACAGAAAGTAATTGGCGATGATATTGTTGTAGGACCTTAAGAGTCAATCCACTGACCCTTTTCCTCTGCAGTGTGATTCTAAATACAGAGTGTACAGATTCTAAACAATGCAGTGTGTTTCCGTTCAAGTTCACTGCAGCCTTACCAGTGGACGCACAGACAATATAAGCATTACGAATTGTATACTGCCATTGTCCGAATCAATTTAAGGTTTAATGTTTCCATGATTAATTTTGATCGTAAATATTTTGCCATTGCCAGCAGTACGGGCCAAGTACACATGTATGCATTCGCTATCGCGTGTGCATATTCTGGGTATAAATTCTAAGATCAACTCTTTCTGTTCACATTACTCTGCAGATGTTTGGACATCACATTGCGACACGTTCTTACAAGTGCGATAGCCTTGCCGGTCTCGTATTCGAATTCATCGTTGTTCTCATAACCCGCCTCGCCAACAATACTTCGCATGTACTCATCTTTCATTTTGTTCTCTTTGCAAGTTGTTTGCAATGCCGTCGTCTTTCTTGCACAGTTCTTTACGTTCTTCCATCAATGCATCTATAACTGTTCCTTTCGTATTCTTTCCTTCTGGCTAAAATGTTCATCTGGTTCGCATCGTACAATTGGATGAATTTGTCTACATCTAATACATCTACAACTTCATTGCGAAATGGATAGAACAATGTAACCATTTCAGGCTTGTAATTGATTGTGTCATCGATGCTATAATGACGGTATCTAATCACTCTGTGCCCACATTTCTGCGTCTCTATCTATTGATGTTTGAACTAAAAATGTCATAGGCTCCATCGTTTTCATTATCAGTATTTTGTTGTTCAGTGGTATCATGAACATGTGTATCATCAACATCTTATCTCTTGATATGTCTTATATTCATTACAGGTGTATACCATGCAATAAAATGAGCTAAACTCATGCTATCTAATTCTGCCGGTCTCTCATCATATTTTTGATTCATAGATTTAGCCTGTTGAATTTTCACCTAAATCTTCTTTGTCCATCACTGCACGTCTCTTCTTAGCTTTGTGTATCTGTTCTGGCAAAACGGTCGAAATGTTGGCGATTAGTCTACAAATGTGGCTTATCAAATGGTTGACGAAGAAGATACTACATCCCGCGTCTTAGGCATACATCTGCAGCGTGTCTAATAGTTTTCAATTTGTTCTACGCGTAAAATGAATGCACAGCATGAAATCATTCACATTGGACCGATGAAAGTAATGGAGCAAACATATCACACAACTGTTATGTGGGTGCTTCAAGTCCTACTCAAACTAAAATCTATTATAAACATTACATGAATATCCAAATTCATTGTTAATGAATATAAAACGAAATATGAAATCAGTCTCCCAAATTTTTGCATATATGTCGCTCCTTACTTAAATCATATTTGATGAAGATGCTGTTAATGTTGACGGTTATGGCTCGTTATGGACTTCCACTGGATGAATTCTATCACTCCATGTAGAAACGTTTAAGTCATCAGATATGTTATGTCTGTCGAACTTTCAGTTATTGGCGCATTCGTATCGAGCTATAGTTCATCTTGACGGCGCGGCGCCTCAACTTTGAGGCGTTTCTGTTGAACCCATTGACGCTCAACATCAGACATCCGGATATTTTTGGATTCCGCATCTCTCGATCTATATTCCTGTGACGGTTTCTATAATTTTTCTCGTGTTTATTAGGCATAAATTTGGAAATTCTGTAATTTTTGCGAAATTTCCACATTTCGAAGGCCGATATCTTAGACACTATTAAATATTGAAGTTTAAAATTTAAGCCATTTTATAAAGCGCAGAAAGATAAAACAAATGACACCTCAAACGTCGTGGTAGCACAAAGGAAGCCGGAGCTAGACTAATTTTATATCCGCCACAGAGCAGATTTTCTGAGTCAACTTTGCACTGCGATTGCGTCAGCCAATGAGCACGAAGTCATTGAATATCTAAAACATGCTTTGTTCTATACTCTATCGATTGCGATATCGATCGTTCTTCTATCATTAATAGTTTTCAAGTTATTAAAGTTTTCGTGATCAACACTTTTCGTGACATTCACGATTTAAGCGTGGCATCCTAGTCTCGAAACGTAAGACGTATTCTACGTCAAAAGTACAAAAGGAAATGGGATGACACGTAAAAGTAGGAATGAAAAAAGTGACAGAAATAAAAAAAATAAGAATGATAAGTAAACAGCATTAGGACTGAACAATAAAAATGAAGAAAAAAATAAAAAATAAAAATAATAAAAGAAGAAAAAATATTGGTGAAAGATGAACATTAAGAAAGAAGAAGACAAAAAGGAATATCTGCTAAGAGAGATAGTTAGGTGAGGGGGAAAGAAAATTCCAGAGAGGGAAAGACAAGGGCACAGAAAGGACCATGTCATGCAATCCGATCTTCACTTCACGAGTTGTAATTTTCATAAATAGCAGCATACGCATTACATTAAATTTCATATTCAATTGGACCTGATATAGTACAAATCTGAATATTTGATATTCTCAGCATTCCGTAAAGTACAGGGTGATCCAAAAGTCAGTAGACTATTTAAAACCTTATAATTATTAAACTATTTACAATAAAAAGATGCGGTTTGCACAGAAATGCTCAAACACTGGGAATTTTTGTTTAAAATGAAAAATAATTTTTTTTATATTAGTTACATTTTTGACCAAAAGGTGACGCTGGAGTTTTAAATTAGTCTTAAATTCTGTTTCTTGAATCTTCGAAAATCGCTTTTGTTCGAAGCGTTTCTTAAAGCAACATCAAAATAACGTCCTTACAGCGAAGATAATGCGCAATTAACTCATCTGCTTATTTCACGTATGATAAGATTGTATTCTACATGAAACTCCACCGCCACCTTTTGGTCAAAAATGTAACTAATATTAAGAAAATATTTTTCATTATAAACAAAAGTCACCCGTAATTTCTGAGCATTTCTGTGCAAACCGCATCGTTTTATTGTAAATAGTTTAATAATTATAAGGTTTTATAACGTCTACTGACTTTTGAATCACCCGGTACTTTACACATGTTAGTATTTGGTCTTAAATTTTCAAGATAACTGCAGTTGATTAAAGATTCATTTATTCTTCAACCTATCTTTTATCCGATTATAATTGTTTATCAAGTGCTTCCTATTTCTCTTGTCATTTGGAAATTTTTTTCTAATGGAAGTTGCATCATTCTATTTTAAAGAATTTCTTTTTATTTTTCTTCATAATTTCATTTTACTTTCTTTTTATCATTAATGAAAATTTAAATATTGCTAAAATTGTGCGAATAATCAATTTATCAATGAAGAGCTTCTCGTACCGAATATAAAAAATATTTATTTGCAATTTTTATTAATAATTGAAATTTTATTTTAATGAAAATAAATGTTTTACATTTTAAGCAATTTAAATTTCTTTCAGAGTAAAAATAATGGCATAATTATGGTGAACTTTTTCGCTACACACATTTCCTGTGGCGACACAGCGACCTTAGCCCATGTAGCTGGTAGGATTTTGGAGTATTATTTTTCGCAATTTTTATCTTCATATCATAATTAACCATTTGATTCATTTCAATTTGTCACTCGATTTTTATTTTCTTTCTTCTAGATCATATTGAACATATCCGTCGTGTCGCTGGCGTGAATCATGTTGGCTTGGGAGGAGACTTTGATGGAATTAACAGGCAAGCTTTCTTAATAGTAAAATGAGGTTTCTTGGAAAACTTCATTTTGGAATATTCATAAGGTTTTGCTCCCCAACCGCGTTTTTGTTTGTGATCATTTCTACGTCCCATAATGAATTTGTGAACTAATCCGATTTGCATTTCACGAGTTGCAATTTTCATAAATAGAAGTATATTAGAATTTCATACGCAGTAACTGGAACAGATACAGTAACACACCTGAGTTTTTTCCAAAATAATTAGGAGGACACATTTACCAAAGTCTGCTATCTGTCATCTAAATGATATACCCCCAAATAAAAAATGGTACAAGAAATTCATGTCATTCATTAATAAAAATTAAATCAATCTCATTACATTGCATGCTTACTTTTACACCAAAAAAGACAAATAAAGGATCCTCACTCTAAAACAAAGTGTTATAGTTCACTTCACCTCAACAAAACCTTGTGATTTTGCTAAATAATATAAAGGTTATCATTTCACTGATTAATGTTTACACAAAGCACACAAAATGCGACATCTTACTGAAGTTCAAGTGTCTGCTTCAAATACATTACACCAGGAAGGCCATTCTATGCGTTATGTGGCAAATAAGCTGCATGTCAGTCCTTCTTTCATCTGCCGACTTTGTAAACGGTTCCAAGAAACAGGTCAATATTCCAGAGACCTGAACAGCGCCGTAAGCGTAAAACAATTCATCGGCACAACCGTTACATCGTAATATCCTCATTACGGAAGTGCACTGCTATTGTCAGGGACCTGCAAAATGATCTGAGGATAGTGCTGGAATGGATGTGTCCGACCCTTCAGGCATAAAAATAGAGGCATTCCTGACATTAGAAGAAGAAAATATGTTATATTGAGTTCCCTGAATGTATCCTGAAAATTTTGACCATACCTTTTTGATTCACCCTGTATACAACATCATTTTTAAAATTCATTTGTTGTATTATACGAGCTTTCTTTAATAAACTCAAAAACGGTGCAAAGTAAATATCGGTCGTATTCATTATATACACATAATTTTAACAATAGTTCTCGCAACAGAAAAAGCACAAAAAGGCAAAAGCCATGTTAGGCTATATGGGGGAGGGAGGGGGTCAAAAGAGACCAAAATGAGACCGCGTGGTTTATGAACGCTCCTTTATTAACTTTTTCAAGTTCGTAAATTAATTTGAAGGCAGTTTCAGAAACAATGACAAGTGGGTAATTTTATCTTTTGTTTCAAAATTAATATATGATTTCAATTCCATACATTTTTTTGAGATTTAATTTTAGCCGATGAATCATCATTATCAAATAGGAAAGGAGATCTTCTTCAAGACAATGTCAAATGCCTTATGGCGAAAATAATGGAGATGGTTACCATCCCGGTCTGGGAAGTTCTCCCTCATCTCCCTGACATCTTCCCATTAGATTATCACTTGTTTTTGGCTATTATTCCTGTATCTTTTATTTACCTGAGCTACTCTATGGCCTACTAAATAATACAAAGACTGCTTTTCGAGTTCATTAATAAGGATGTTGTTTGTTAAATTAATATATTTTCACATATTTCGAAATATTTGTCATCTTTATCAAACAATACATGTCACGTGTAAAAATTATTTAGATAAGAGTACGCAGTGGAAAATTGAGACACGTAGATAGAGACGTAAAGATTAAACTGTAACGTTTATTAAAATAAAAGAAATTCTTAATTAATTAGCTAATCCGGCCTTGACTTAAGGCTGGGGCCAGCTCAAAGCAAATGACAACGATAAATAACAAACTGATTCTCTAAGCTTGATCAACAATAAGTAAACAAATTCAATTCTTAATGATATTGATATTGAATAAGTCCAGATAGATATCAAATTGATTCTCTACGCTAGATCAACAATATAGATAAACAAACTTAATCCTAAGCTTGAACAACAACGAATAATCAAATCCAATTCTTAATGGTTTCGTTATTGAATGAATACACTATTATAATTCTAGCTGTAATCTTCAATAATTAGATACCTATATGCAATTGAGACAGTAAAACTGTAATCTTAAAAATGAAATAGGTAAATGTTACAATTTCGAATTAATGAACTAACGAAACACGATAGACCCAAAATGCTGCACAAAGCTAAGTCGAAATCTCAATATTAATACTTAGCTGTTTTAAGCATAGGGAAACACCAATTCACAACATGAGACATAACTACAACAATGAGGATTGATTTAATAAAGTCAATACCTATCTACAGTATTCACAGTCCTATGTATTTAATGTGAATAAAAAACTTGGGGTAATCCCACAAAGGTTAGATAGATTAGTACACTACGACTTTTTCAGTCCATAATTACAAGTTACTCTTGACGTAGTATTTGTCGCACACAAACATAAATCACAATAATCACCTTAATTCTCACTATTATAATATACGGAGCTTTAAAATTACAAACTGAGTAAATTTTAAGAAGCCATAGGTAAATTGAAACACAACCCCGTAAAATACGGGAACAAACTCATTCCACCCGTAGTCGCAAATGTAGCACCAAAATTTTACGGCATTTACTTGGAAATTCCTTTGCGTTAGATTCTTTCCTTTGGGCTTTTCTTTTTTTTTTTTTTTTTTTGGTAGGCGTGTATTTCACTATAGACACAGCACTACACAAAGGGAAAAAGAAACAGGAAACACAAAAGTATTAATTTGTGACACTCCACTTTAAACAAATTGTTTCATTTCCGTCGTCGTTAATGCTGCTTAGAAGTACGGGGAATATAAGCTTTAATAGAGGGAAAATTACACTGATATTATGCCCGTAAGCGCATAACGCAAGTGAAGCCTATGGCTTGTTCAAGATAGGCCCGTAAACTATAAGGCCACAGACCTTGGATAACAGAGCTCGTAAAATGTTAGTTCGGGGAAACTTTCTTTCACACAGCGTGAATTATTTCCTAACGTAAATTGTACGCTTACCAGCCTCGAAGTCCGTAGCACCGGGAACCTGGTTGACCATCGTGACGGTCCTTCACAGCTCGCCACCTTCACTTCACTCTCGTTCGTTGAGGTGAATTGCCACGTCGCTCGATTCGCCGTAGCGAGGATTTGGTCGTCGGCTGAGGCGTTCGACTCGTCACCCGTCCTCGAAGCCTGGGAAACTCCTTCCACCGTCATAGGCTGCTCGGCATCCCTTCCCCCACCTTCGATAGATAACCAGAACTCTTTCGGCGGGTAGGTCTCTGTCTTTTCAGACGAGATCTTTTTAGATACCCCCTCGATGCTGTCTCCCTCTCTTCTCCCCATATTGTCGTCGCATTTTTCCTCTCCACGACGAAACTCCTGCTCTTGCTTCTAATTGTTCCTCATGTGTCGCATTTGTTGACGCTTGTGGTTTCGTCGCCCATCTTCTGGTTTCGTTTGATAGAAGATACGGGTCCGGTAGCGATGGACGACGTTACCGGAATTCGCGGTGTTTTTCGAATTCCGTGACAATACAGTTTGTTCATCGCCTTTTTTTTTGTCTTCTTCCGCACTTAACAAATTTGCAGGTTCAAATCATTTTCTTTAGATACAAAAGCTTTATTCTTAATAAAATCTCGTAAGACCCGGCATTTTATTAAAATTTCATTTTCATAAAAATATTAAAATAAAAAACGATCATGAAACTAAAGTAGATAAATAGGACCTAGCGCATTTAGTAGATAAAGCTAAACAAACAACGCGCATAATTGCTGTTACCACAGTAACTACCTTGAACCAAAGAAAGACTAGGACTGGTGGTATCAAAGGATGTTGCTACTCTCTCCATCTAGTGCTCTATAAGCAACAAATATGGCAGCATTCACTGGTGAAAAACAGGCATTTTTGCATCGTGTATTTCGCAAAATGTGAATCTGTTGTGAGTGGCCAGCGAAATATTTCCAACAGCGATTTGGAGCGAAATATCACTCTGAAGCACCGGCAGATAAACTATTCATGTGTGGTTCAAAAAATTCAAGGCGACTAGTTTTTGTTGGTTCATGATTGTGGTCAATCCAAGCGAGCAGGTCGGCCAGGACGATCGGTTGAGATAATCGAGCAGGTAAGACAAGCATTCATTAGGAATCCGAAAGAGTCAACAAATCGTGCAAGTCGGGAATTATAGATTTCGCAATCAAGCGTGTGCCATATTATACGAAACCATAGTTTCGATCCTCGTTTGCAATTCTGTGTTAATTTCCAAGCACGGCTAGAGGACGATGGTTTTGCAGAAAAATTAATCTTTACCGATGAGGCTACTTTTCATGTCTCCGTTACGGTGAACCGTCACAATGTGCGCATTTGGAACACACAACCTCAGCTGATAGCGGAACACATCCGTGATTCACCTCAAATGAATGTTTATTGTGCGGTGTCTTCATCAAAGGTCTATGAAACGTTCTTTTTTGCGGAAGGTACAGTTACCAATTACGTATACCTAGACGTCTTGACTGAACGGTTACTGCCAGCATTACAAGAAGACAGCCACGACTTCATTCTACAGATGGACGGGGCACCGCCATATTTTCACTGCCCCGTCCGATTTCATCTCAATGCCGAACTCGCAGGTTGTTGGATTGGGCGTGCTACTCCCATCTTCTTCAATGACCCTCACGTTCATCTGACCTAACCCTCTGAAATTTTATTTCGTATGGGATTACATCAAAGGTCTGGTGTAGGTGCTCCCTATGCCACGTTCTGTAGCGGAACTGCGAGACAGAATCATACAAGGACAGCCTGTTTTGTGGCAGGAACTGGGATACAAGACTGGTATCTGCCGTGTCACCAAGGGTGCATATATCGAGCATCTGTAAGGTCCAACACAAACTTGAGAGATTGTGTATCTGTTGATATGAGTGTTTTTGCTGTATCTGCCGTAGTGTTTGCACAATCCATTGATAAAACCCCGGAAGATATTAGGAATAACCCTGTACTGTTTCGTGCTGTTTTTTGAGGTGGAATGTTCCTATTAAAGTGATAAGATATTATAAAACGTTTCATTTGTATGAATCAGCAATCTAATTTGTACAAATTTTGAAAAAAGTTTCACGGTTGGTTCTTTTCTCTCTTTCTATTAGATCTCCTAAGGGGTTAGAAGACGTTTCTAAATATCCAGATCTGTTGACAGAATTGGCTGGCAGAGGTTGGAGCGAAGAGGACTTGAAGAAATTGATTGGATTAAACCTTCTCAGAGTTTTTAAGGAAGTAGAACAGGTAAATATATCAATTCCTGCGCTGATTAAAATAAAATACAACTATAGACAGCAAAAATATTCCATTCTAGATGAATTTTACATTTAAATATTAAATATCCAAATATTAAATTTTTTAAAAATGACATAAAAGTCTTCCACTAAATACTGATTTTTTATTGGTTTTTAAAAATAAATCGAATTCAGAGCCCTCTGAAGCCTGCTCTAGTTCAATGTGTTTGTGAAATTTGCCATATCGTTGATTTAGATCATGGGCAAGAGAATTCCGAAGGAATTAATCGTACACACATTTTCTACTAGAAGGCGCTTTTATACGAAAACATTATATAAATAAGAAAATAACCTGCGAGCAAAGGCCGGAAAGGCATACCACGTTGCTCGTCTTTAGGAAAGAAAGGACGTGCTTTGTTGGTGAATTTGTTTAACAGAACTGTATATTATGGCACTGCGAAGGGCCTACGTGGAAGAAAAGGTTATGATGAAATGTACACTACATGATCAAAGGAGTTGGGACACCCCTGTGAACACCTGGGGTGTTTCTCCTGGACTGGACTGGACTGGACCCGCTCATCAAAGTGGATGGAAACCTCAATGCTGATGGCTACAGGACCATTCTGAATAACGGGGCACTTCGGTGACGGGCCGTTCCTCTTCCAGCACGACCATGCGCCTTGCCACAAAGCAAGGTCCATATCCGACTGGTTTGAAGAGATGCGGGTTGAAGAACTGGATTGGCCCGCCCAGAGTCCTGATCTCAACCCCATCAACATCTTTGGGACGAATTGGAACGTCGTGTAGATCCAGGATGGTTCGCCCTACATCTGTCCAGGAACTGACCACGACACTCCTCGAGGAATGGAGGTCAATACCTGTGGACCCATACCGTGAATTTGTGGACAGTATGCCATGTAGGGTGGAGGCAGTGATTGCAGCTTGGGGTGGTCCTACACACTACCGATTGAAGCTTTTTGCGGCTTTACTGTAGAGCAACAGGTGTCTCAACTCCTTTGATCATGTAGTGTATATCGCGGAGTTGGGTAAGCTAGCAAGAAGGGAAAGACGGATGAAGTTGATGAGGAACTTGCTCTTGCTTGGCAGATAGGGCTTCCTGTTCCCGGTATTCTGCGATAGTTGCTAAAACGGTGGTACGCGAATGTTTGTCCCTTATCGCGGAGCGAAAGTTGGTGCGGTCCAGTTTGCAATGGTACCCTACTTGCATTATAATTCATATGGTAAAGCAGATAAAGTTGCTTATCGATTTCTGGCGAGGATGGCTATTCTGGACATGTGGCCTTGGAACTTCTGTGCATAACCAAAGCACAGTTTTACCTTAGAAAAAACGCGGAATGTGCAGAACTGTCGGGCATGCATCGTGCTTCCATGTGATGACGAATTGTCATTGCATTCCTATTACGTGAATGTATGATGTGAATTCTCCACTGACTTTATTCATATCTTTTGAGAAGCTGACACTTCAAGGGCCTTTATGGTGTTCCTGCGAGAGCACAATACACTCATTTCGTAAGGTAGCATGAGGAATCTGTTTGAAAGGAATAAGGATGTTTGATTTCTGGTTGTGAGGATTCCTGAAAGATCGTATTTATCAGAGAAACGAACGGAAAACCAGCATAATACAGCATGGCGCCGACATTTCTCAAGAATCCGTCGTGTTATCATTGCGCTTTCAGCATGTATTATTATTATTTATTATTATTATTATTATTATAATCCAACCTCATTGGCGTCCGGCGTATATCCAAGTGACTGGAAGATCGTTAACATCGTTCCCATACCTAAATCAGCGCATTCCCGTTTAGTGAACGATTTCACACCGATTACGATTCTTCTTTACCCTGCTAAAATTCTGGAAACATATGTTGCTAACCATCTCGCCTCCTTCGTTGATCTCAATTTACCTGAAGAGCAACATGCATTTAGAAGGAGAAGATCTACCTCCACTAATTTGGCAAGTTTGCTGCATTATTTGGCACCATGTTTGCATTATATCGATCAAAGGTTGCAGGTAGACGCAAGGCCTTCAACAGTGTTAACACCCGGCCGTTGCTTCATAATTGGATAAAGTTGGTCTTGTAGATAACGTTAGAAACTGGTTTACCTCACTTCTTTGTGGGCGTAGTTTTAACATTAAGGATCCGAAAGGTTCTTATGCTACTGGTAGAATTCGCATGGGTGTCCCTCAAGGTCCTCCTTTGAGCCTGGTGCTATTCAACATATTTATTGCTGATTTAGCATTGGATTTTGTCGATCTGCGGGTCAAGTATTTATTATACACAGATGATTTGAAACTGTTTTCCGCTATTCAATGCTAGGATGACTATTTGAAACTGTCTTCGGCGCTGGAGTCTGTTGCTCGTTGGGCAGAATTGAACGGGCTTTCACTAAATGCATCAAAATCTTTCTGTCTAACGTATTCTAGAAAAGTCATTAATTATTATTATGACTATATTTTGAGGGTCAGTTTAATTCAGCGTCGATCGGCCTCGGTGGCTCAGCGGTTGCGTGATCGCCTCTGATGCCCGAGTACGCGGGTTCGATCCCGGCCGAGGACGACGAGGATTTTTCAGGGGGA
The DNA here is from genome assembly GCA_023313115.1 of Rhysida immarginata. Taxonomy (NCBI): domain Eukaryota; kingdom Metazoa; phylum Arthropoda; class Chilopoda; order Scolopendromorpha; family Scolopendridae; genus Rhysida; species Rhysida immarginata. The sequence goes on along the minus strand of JAHWFO010047922.1, from coordinate 370,630 downwards.
AATCCTGAGATCATGCACTTCCTTCAGAAGGGAAGTAAAACCGTTGGTCCCGTGTTGTCGTTTGCCGGGCTGCACGTTAAAGAACCCTTGCGAGACAAAATTTGCGGGCCTCTATTACGCCGTCCTGAAATACCATAGCAGTTGAAAAGGACGTTAATACCAAACAAACCAAACCAAACTAAATCAGCGTCGAACATCGATATTTTAGTGGAAACCAGCAGGCGTATGGGTATTATCAAACGTCTTGCTGGTTTCTTCAAGAGACAAAACACGTTTCTTATGCTATACAAGTCTGTTGTGTTATCATGTACGCTCCATGGATTTGGTTTTCGGGCAGCACTCGTTATTTGGCCACCTGCAAGTGAAGCTGCTGAGTTTTCATCGTTTTCTTCGCTGCACAGAGAAAATTACAGACTCCGTGTCACGTACATTTTGGCATGGCAGTGGTAAAATGAGTAAACGGGACACAGTTGTTAACGTAGGAAAATAAAAAGGCGGTTTAAT